>JAEPBF010000234.1:0-258926 GCA_019739055.1 Passiflora organensis
TCATTTGGAGGTTATTTTTTCTTTGTTAAAATTTAAATCGAATTTCGGAAGAATTGCCAAAATCTGCTTGAAATTCCAAATAGTATAACTCTCTCATCCTTTGTTGGATTCTTGCAAATAATAACTTTTTGGAAATCTCACTTTATCCTCTTTCAAGAATCTTTGAATTTTCATCAGGAGGTTAGTTTTTTTTATTTTAAATAAGTTGAATTTCACGGGATTAGTTTAAGATTGTGTGATTCTGTCTTCAATTGATTTGTTGTTTTTCTTCTTGTTCATATGAGTGTTTGGCATCTATTCATGTTAAAAAATCATGAATACATCCTTTGAATCTTTCTATACATGAAATCAGTATGCCCTATCCTTGCCCTATTGTTGCTTATCTTGATCAATTGATGAACCTATTGGATTCTGATCTTGTTTCTTTTACTGTATAAGTTATAAACACTTAATCCCTCTCTGTTAGCATGAAATTGCAACCCTTACACCTTGCTAAATGAAATCAAAAACTATCTTTTTTCTATGCTTAGTGCTGAAATATACATAGTTAAATTGGGTGGTAATTCAGGTTAAATCCTGTAACGTTCTTGCTATCACATCACACATCAAAAAGGGAGGCACTTGCGGCATCTAACCACTGATTTCTGACAGGTTTGGTGAGTGGAATTGCTAAGGAAATATAGTATTCAATTGGTTACTAAGTATGCATGTTTAGTTTGGTTTTGACTTTGCCTTGAGACACTATAGGTGACTCAGAATTATTAAATAAAGGCAAAGGAATAGCTTCTTGTTCAGAGACAAGAGAGGTAGCATCTATGCCTCATCGTTTTCTCTAGAGTTCCCTGTTGTTTGTTTATTATTTTTGATGTTTGCTCTTGTTATTATTGCATGCGAATTGATTGTAGGATATGTGCAAGAATTGCGGATTGAGATATGAATCCGACAGGTTATACCGAACGCTTGAGTTAGGTTTTGAATGCTCGAGTTGCATATGATATGTGAATTGAATAAACTAATTGTGTTCTGACATGATTGAGGTACTTTATGGTATTGTGTTGTGCTTGCCTGTGTGTGGTTGTACATGTTTGTGTGTCAGGACCCTATTCCGATGGCCATTCGGGGTAAGTGTTGATGCTCCTTGGGAGAGGGGAGGCTCTTTCTGGTATGGGAGTTATATGGGTGGCAAACCCCAGCATGCGCGCGTTGGATGTCTAGTCCTTATGTGGCAGGATGCCCTTATCCTTGTGTGGTTTACGATACCCTTGTCCTTGTGTGGTAGGAAGAATAGGCTTACTGATTAGGTTGTGTGCTAACCTTTTACCCTTTGTGTAGTAAGTCTTAGACAACACAGGTGAAGGGGGATGATCTTTCTTTTTTCTTTTTTCCTAGAGCAATCTGATGAGTTTTACCTGCCTATGTATTTCTGAACTTCGGAAGTGTTTGCAGTCCACCCTCAGCCTTAGTTTTGTCCCTATCCATTTGATTGATTTTTTAATTACATGATACCTATAGATATGTATGAATGATCTAATGTTGTTCGGGAGATTTATGTTTAAGATTTCTGTAGATCTCATGATGTTGTGACCCTACTGAGATTCTTGTAATCTCATCCTGTTGTACTCAACATTTTTCAGGCTTAGTTACATCCACACTCTGTGGTACCAGTGTGTGAGATCAAGGTTGCACGGCAGGGCGATATCGCATCACATTAGCATACATTTCATTGATTTCTTGCGCATACAACATGAATTATGATTGACTATTTTTTGGTTTTCAAGGTTCCTCCTTTAATTGTTTCTGTTTTATTTTAGGAATTAACATACTGGATGTTTGGATCCTTATGGGACTTGTGAGTTGTGGATTCATTCATTTTATTTAAAGACTTACGCTGATATTTTATTCACTCCGTATGATACCAGAATACATGTCCAATATGATGCTCCAATGACTAATGAAACATAACGAATGTACATGCTAAAATCCAGAATTTGATAAGAAAGCCTTGTGGAATTCAAATACGTCCTGGTTCTTAGGGCTTGTCTGAGTTTCACAATGGTAATGGCCCTAATCAGAGCAATTTATAATAGGTTAGGATTTGGGGGTCGTTATAAATTCTGTAACTATCCTCTTTTAATTTTAAAGATTTTATTTTCTAATGTAGGTAATCAAATATTATATAAACCAAATCAATGAGATTTTAAAACCATAAACATTCACTAGACATTTCTTACCAATTTCAGCCATCACACATCCTTTTCTTCAGGGGAAAAATGGTCTTGTCACCTGCACTGGGTTCTTGACTTCTAGGACTCAAAATTCGGGGTCTCATAAAGAGGATAGCTTTTTCCTACTGCCAAGAGTAGTTGATGTGTTTTCCTGCCTATGTACTTCTTATTTTCAGAAGTGTTTGTAGTCCACCCTCATCCTTAGTCTCCGTCCTAACCCTATTGATTGATTCTTGAATTACGTGATATCTCTTAGATGCGTAGGGATAATCTGATGTTGTTTGCAAGATGTTTGTTTATGATTCCTATAGATCTTATGATGATCTGATCGTACTAAGATTCTTGTAATCTCATCCTAATGTTTTCATCATTTTTCAGGCTTAGGTACATTCGATGTCCAAGGTACCAGTGTGTGAGAATCAAGGCTGCACTGCGTGTCACTACCCGGCCCCCGGACCCTCGCCCCAGCGGGGCTCAATGTGTATATGTGTGTAATGGATCACAACTGCAATGCTGAGTCGGGCTTCTAACCACATGGCCCAAAAGATGCATCTTGTTACAAATGATACCATCACACAACACATATAAGCCCAAGACCTCCCTCGCTCCTTTCTGATGTGGGATTGGGTTAACCCTGACCCCCCTACGGGTTCGGGTCTCATAATCTCCCCTCCTTATAGACCTCGT
Source organism: Passiflora organensis (assembly GCA_019739055.1). Taxonomy (NCBI): domain Eukaryota; kingdom Viridiplantae; phylum Streptophyta; class Magnoliopsida; order Malpighiales; family Passifloraceae; genus Passiflora; species Passiflora organensis. The sequence goes on from JAEPBF010000234.1 coordinate 2,913, forward strand.
GTCCTCACGAGGGGAGCCAAACATATCTGATTTAGGCCCAAACTCATGAGCCCAAACGTGAACACACAACACGGCTCAAGCCCACCCGGAAGAGGAAACGAGATCATACCATTTGTCACGACCCGGCCCCCGGACCCTCAACCTAGTGGGCCCGGACGTGTATGTGAGCGTGATGGATCACAACTGCAATGTTGTGTCGGGCTTCTAACCTTATGGCCCAAAAGATACATCTTGTTACAAATGATACCATCACACAAGACATATAAGCCCAAAGACCTCCCTCGCTCATTTCCGATGTGGGATTGGGTAACCTGACTCTTTCTACGGGCTGGGTCTCACACGGCTAGGCGATATCGTTTCATATTTACATACCTACTCCTACTTTACTTCACATATAACATGAAGATTTATTGGACCACTATCTGGTTTTTAGAATGTCTCCTTTGTTTGGTTGTTTTGAAAACTTACCGGGGGTTTACTTGGTGGATTTTTGGATCCCTGTGGGACTTTTGTGTTCTGGTTCCTTTGATTAATCATAAATTCTTCCACTGATGATTTATTCACTCTGTATCAATTCAAATTACTTTTCCAATACTATCATGCTCAAAACTTTAAAAATTTAATGAATGAACATGGTAAAATCAAAAATTAGATGGTGAATAGGTCTAGGTTTTGGGCTTGTTTGGGTTTTACGACAGTAACGGTCCTAATAAAAGCAAATTATGAAATGTGGGTCCTTATAACTCTGTAATTCTTTCCGAAATCAAGCATACCAAACACAAGGTATGCACATACACCCTTTAACAAGAACATGCACCATAAACATTAAATAAACAACAAAAATCTCTGGAGATGCCAATGAGATATAGATCCTACCTCTCTTGTTTCTGAAAAAAATTCTATTCCTTTGCCTTTATTTAGAGGATCTGAACCATCTATACCATTATAAGGCAAACAAAAAACCATAATAAGCATGCATACTCAATAACCAAGCAAACATCCTATTTCCTTACCAATTCCACTCACCAAACCTATCAGAAACTAGTGATCAAAAGTCAGAGGTACCTCCCTCTTTTGATGTTGATGTGATAGCCAAGAACTCAACAACATTCATCCTGATTTATCACCCCAATTAACCATATAAATTTCGACACTGAGGATAGAGCAATACAGTAAATTTAGATTTTATGCAAAAGAGACTTAGTGTGTTACAATTTCATATTAACAAGGAAGGATTAGGTGTTACTAACACATAGAATTAAAAGGAACAAGATCAGAAACCAATAGGTTAGTTAATCAGTCAAAATCGACAACAATAGGTAAAGGTGTAGTGCAAGCTGATTTCTTGCATAAGGAAGATTCTATGGATGAATTTATAGTATTACAACATGGATAGGTTCCAAACAATCATATGATGAAAAGAAACAATAACAAAAACCAATTATAGGAAGAATCACACAATTTCAGCACAAAACACTAGGAAATTGCAAGAAAGATTTTCATAGGGAAGAACTGACCTTCTGATTATCAAACAAAGATAGATACATAGAGGATGAAAAGAGGTTTCCAACAAGCTATTATTTGCAGAAATCCGACAAAGGATGAAAGAATTCGGCTATGGTGAAGGCTAAGACAATTTCGGCAGCAAAGGCTACGGTGTAGGGTTTGATCGTTTGATAATTTTGTGTGTTTTTTTTGTGCATGGAGAAGTGTGGGCGGCTGGTATGTTTATAGGATTAGTAGGATTAAGATTTCTTACTTGTAAAGTTAGATATAATGAGATAATCATTAGAATTAAATTATAGAATTATCCCTTAATTTTATGAGATTATCATCTAAACTAAGATTGAACCAACAAAAAAATGATATAAAGTAGAAATGAAATCAGAAACGAACACTAAACCTTTAATACCATTTTCGGCCATCATACATCTACTTCTTTAGGGGCAAAATTGTCATTTTATTTGCACTGGCTTTTGGATTTTTAAGATACAAAAAAGTTAGGGTCTCACATCTGCAATGAACAATCATGTAGGCGAACAATCTTGTCCAAATAATGAACAACCATTTTCTTAGGGGTGTCTATCACTCGAACAGGTAGGAAGTGTGCAGATTTCGTCATTCGATCCATGATCACCTAAATGGCATCGAATCCTTGTTAAGATCTAGGTAAACTGGTCACAAACTCTATTGTGACATGATCCCACTTCCATTATGGAATCATAAATGACTAAAGTAAACCAACGGGCCTTTGATGCTCAATCTTCACTTGTTGGTATACAAGACATCGGGCAACGAACTAAGCAATGTGGCTCTTCATATTTGGCCACCAATATTGCTCTTTCAGATCTCGGTATATTTTATACTAAAAAGATGAATAGAAAAATTCAAACTATGCGTCTTAGACAAAATCAGATTGCGAATATCAACATCTTGTAGCACACATACCCGGTGTCTGAAGACAAGAACTCCATCGTCTCATAGTCTGAAATCACAAACTATGGCTTCAACACTATTAACTAATTACTGCCGAATTTCAGCCAATCTTGTATCTTCAGATTGCTGATTTCGGATCTCTTCCAGCAAATTAGGCTTGACTTCAATTCTAGCTAACAACGAACCAGAAAAATCAGTGCCAAGATGCACACGTGTAGCTCTCAAATCCAGAAACATTGGCATGTACTGGGTGCGCATATATGCGAAAACCGATGGGGAAGGAGGATGGATGTTCCGGCTTAAGGCATCTTCAACAACATATGATTTTTCGGAATGATATTTAATGATCAGATCATAGTCTTTAATCTGTTCCATCTATCTTCGTTGTCTCATATTAAATTATTTCTGGGTAAGGAGATATTTCAAGTTTTTGTGGTCGGTGAAGATTCTGCACATCTCACCAAAACGGTAGTGATGCCATATCTTCAATGCAAATACCATGGCTGCAAGCTCCAGATCATGTGCAGGACAGTTGCTTCGGTCCGGACGCAACTGTCGAGAAGCATAGGCAACGACTTTCCCATCTTCATTAACATGCATCCAAGGCCGCATTTCGATCATTGTACACTACAGACTCTTTTCCGCCGACCAGCAAAGTAAGGATAGGTTTGGACAATAACCGGTTCTTCAGTTCTTCAAAGCTTCACCAGCATTTCTCGTTCCACATGAATAGCTCTCCTTTGAGCATCAATTTTGTCAAAGGTCCAGCAAGCGAATAAAAAATTCTCCACGAAGCGACGGTAGTATCCAGTTAAGTCAAGGAAACTAGGAACATCGAATATAGTCTATGGGGGTTCCCAAACAACTACGACTTCAATCTTCTTTGGATCAACCAGTACACTATGAGCGGAAACATATGTCTAAGGAAACCAACTTTGCATAACCAGAATTCACATTTGGAGTACTTCGCGAACAAGTGTAGATCCCACAGGTTTTTTGGCACAATCAACAAGTGCTTATCATACTCCTCTTTCGATTTGGAGTAAATCAGAATATCGTCAATGAAGACTATCACAAATCTGTCCAGGAATTCCTGGAGTACGCGATTCATCAAATCTATGAACACTGTTGGTCCATTGGTCAAACCGAATGGCATAACCAGAAATTTGTAGTGGCCATATCGCAATCTGAATGCAGTCTTTGGAATACCAGCTTCACAAACACGCAACTGATGGTATCCTGATCTGAGATCGGTTTTGGAAAACATGGCTGCACCTTGGAGCTTGTAGAATAATACATCAATTCGCGGTAGAGGGTACTTATTTTTCACGGTCATACGATTCTATTGCAAATATTCGATACACAATTGCAGCAAACCATATTTCTTCTTAACGAACAAGATAGGTGCTCTCCAAGGTGACACACTAGGTCGGATGAAACCACAATCCAGCAAATCTTCTTATTGCGTCTTTAATTCTTTCATTTCTGTATGAGCCATATGATAAGGAGGAATGAAAATCGGATTCGTACCTAGCACTAGTTCAATGCCGAGTTCCACTTCTCTTGCTGGCGGCAAACCGGTTATGTCTTCTGGAAACACTTCCCAAAATTCACAAACCACTAGAATATGATCTAGATTCGAGGACTCTTTAGAAACGTCATGTACATGCTTGAGGTACATAGTACATCCTTCGTTGATTAATAGCTTCGCATCGAGCCAGGAAATCATGCAAGTTGGAACAACTCGCCTATTACCCTCAAAACATGTATATTCAAGAACCAAGTAAACATCCTATTTCCTTACCAATTCCACTCACTGAACCTATTAGAAACCAGCGATCAGACGCTGACGAGACCTTCCCTTCGGATGTGTGATGTGATTTCCGGGAACGCAACAAGAATCAACCTGATTTACCATCCCAATTAACATGCAAATTTTGGCACTAAGTTAGAGTACAAGTGTAATTATGATTTCATGCAAATAAGGTTTAGGAGTTGCGATTTCATTATTATAAGGATGATTAGGTGTTAATTACACATACGGTTAAAAGAAACAAGGTCAGAAACCAATAGTTAAGTCAATTGATCAAAATTGGAAACAATAGATGTCGATTTCATACATAGGGAAGATTCAAATGATGAATTTATGATATTACAATAAGAAAAGGTGTCACACAATCATACGAACAAAATGAACAATAGCAGAAACCAACTGAAGGATTAACCAAAGAATTTCAGCACCAAGTCCTAATCAATTGCGATAAAATAAAGTACAAGGGGAATCTAACCTTGGATGATGAAACCAACATAGCAATATAGAGGATGGAAAGGGCTTTCCAACAAGCTATTATTCACAAAAATCAGATAAAGGATGAAAGAATTCGACTAGGGTGAATGGTTAGAAATTTCGGTAGCAAGAGTAGGGAAGAAAGGTTGATTGTGTGATGATTTCGTGTATTTTTTGTGTGTGTGGACATGTGTGGCTGGCTGTTATGTTTATAGGATTAGTGGGATTAATTTTTTCTACTTTTAAGGCTAGATACAAAGAGATAACCATTAAGATTAAATTCTAGAATTATATCTTAATTTTAGGAGATATACAATTTTTGATAAGGATGAACCACGAAAGAAATGAAATAGAAAGGAAATGAAATCAACTAAAAGAGGAAAGAACCTTCTATACCATTTTCGGCTATCACACATCCATTTGTTTAGGGGAAAAATGGTCATTTCAGCTGCACTAGCTTCTGAATTTCTAGGACACAAAAATTGGGGTCTCACAAGCCTTCCAAGCCACATAAGGACAAGGGAATCCAAACCACACAAGAATAAAGACATCAAAACCACACAAGACTAAGGACGGGCTTCTTGGCACACAAGGACAAGGCATCTAAAGAGCTCTTGCTAGGGATTGCCAACCATGTGACTCCCATACCATTAAGTACCTCTCCTCTCTTTAAGAGCATCAGTGCTTACCCCAAATGCCCACTGGAAAAGAATTCTGACTCATAATCAAGTACAAGTAAACACAATCAAGTGCAGGGCATAGCACCACAATAGGGCATAACACCACAACAGGGCATCATCAATCACGTCACAACACAATAAGCAAGTCCTATGCACGTATCACAATCAAAATAGGCACATATATCCTAGCACAGGGATTGGCAATAGCCTAGGGATTCTCAAACCAATCCGCAATCATGCGTAACATATCTTAAGCATGAATGTACACAAAGAACATGAATCCAAAACATCATCAAGCGAAAAGGATCTCTGAGAAACCGATGAGGTGTAAATCCTAAAATTAACACTCAATCCACAAGCATGCATAGACCATTATTCAAACAAAAACAAACAAACAAACAAAAGGATCTCTGGAGAAACTGATGAGACATAGATCCTACTTCTTTTGTCTCTGAACAAATAGCTAATCTTTTGACTTTATCAAGAGGATCTGAACCACCTAAACACACATATGGAAAAAAAAATACCACACTAAACATACTTATTTAGAAAACAAATAAATAGCCTAATTCCTTACCAATTCCACTCACCAAACCTCGTAGAAACCAGTGATCAAAAGCTGATGGAACCATACCCTTGGATGTGTGTTGTGGTAGACAAGAATACAACAAGAATCAACCTGAATTTCCAACCCAATTCACTATGCAAATTTTGGCACCAAGTTAAGGCAATAGAGCAAATTGCGATTTCATGCATAATTAGGTTAAAGCTTCCGATTTCATAATAACAAGGAAGGATTAGGTGTTAATTACTCATATGATTAAAAGGAACAAAATCAGAAATCAATAGACCAATCAATTTATAAATTTTTGCAACAAAAGAGCAAAGGAGTTGGGTATGCCGATTTCACATATAGAGAGGATACAAAGGATGAATACATAATATTATAACAAGAATAGGTGTCAAACAATCATACATAAAAAAGAAACAAAAACTAATACCATTTGAAGTAAGAATTAAGGAATTTTGGCTCCAACATCAAGAGAATGGCGATAACAATTAATATAGGGCAGAACTAACCTTCTTATGACAAAATAAAGATAACAAGATGAAGGATGAAAAGAGTTTTCCAAAGACCTATTATTTGTAGAAATCGGATGAAGGATGAAAGATTTTGGTTACGGTTAGTGTAGGTATGAGGACCCCAAATCCGACTTTCAACCTACTAGGATCGTTACCTCCGTGAAACCCAAATAGACCCAATCTAGGACATATCTGAATCTCAAAAGGCTTATCCCTCCTCAGTTCCGATTTTGATTAGATTCATTACTTAAGCTATTTAAAAATTGGGGCATGATAATGGACATTCATTCTGGCAATAAACGGAGTAAATAAAAACATCAGAAGAAGTCTTTATAATTTAACAAAAGTATTACAATACACAAGTCCCATAGGGATTTGAAAATCCAGCAAGTATACCCCAACTAAATTTTGGAAATAAACAAACAAAGGAAACATTCCTAAAATCAAAAGTAGATAGACAGGTAAATCATCGTTCAATCTCATCAACAGAAAAGGTCATCCTCTTCCAGCTGTGTTGTCAAAGGCTAAGTTGCACAAAGGGTAAAGGGTTAGCACAGAAGCTAATCAACAAGCTTATTCATCTTGCAAGCACACAAGACTAGGCATCCTAACCAGCACACAGGATTAGGGCATCTTGCCAACACACAGGATATGGCATCTAGTTAGTGCATAGGACTAGGCATCCAGCGTGCATAAGCTAGGGATTGCCACCCATACGTCTCCCATACCAGTAAAAACCTTTCCTCTCTTTAGAAGCATCAGTGCTTACCTCGAATGGCCACCGGAAAAGGTTCCTGATGCACAGACATGTACAAGAACATACAAGCAAGTACAAGGCATAACATCACAGTAAGGCATCTTCCATCAAATCAAAATTCATTCAACATCTTCAAAGCACATAACACATACGAATTAAGCACACACAACCAATCTCAGGGGTTAAAATTGCCTAACAACTCCATAGTTCTTTTCAAAATCAAGCATACTAAACACAAGGCATACACATACCATTCAACAAGAGCATGCAACAAAAACATCAAATAAACAACAAGGATCTATAGAGAAGCCAATAAGGTATCGATCGTACCTCTCTTGTCTCTGAATAAGAAGCTATTCCTTTGTCTTTATTTAGAGGATCCGAACCTCCTATATCATCATAAGACAAAGACAAAACTATACTAAGTATGCATACTCAGTAAGCAAGTAAACCTCCTACTTCCTTACCAATTCCGCTCATAAAACCTATCAGAAACTAGTGATCAGATGCTGTAGGTACCTCCCCCTTTGGATGTGTGATATGATAGCCAAGAACTTAACAAGAATCAACCTGATTTATTACCTCAATCATGCATACAAGTTTTGGCAATTAGGATAGGATAATACAGCAAATTTCAATTTCATGCATAAGGGACTTAAGGGTTACGATTTTATATTAACAAGGAAGGATTAGATGTTATTAACATGTACAATTAAAAGGAACAAGATCAGAAACCAATAGGTTAGTCAATTAATCAAAATCGGCAATAATACGTAAAGGTGTAGGGCATGCGGATTTCGTGCATAAGGAGTATTCTAAGGATGAATTTATAATATTACAACATTGATAGGTGCAAAAAATCATACGAACAAAAGGAAGAACAACAGAAACTAATTGAAGGAAGAATCACACAATTTCAGAACAAAACCCAAGGAAATTGCGATAAGGATTTGCATAGGAAAGAACTGACCTTCTGATGATCAAACCAAGATAGTTAGAGAAAGGATGAAAAAAATTTTCCAACATGCTATTATTTGCAGAAATCTGACAAAGGATGAAAGAATTTGGCTATGTTGAAGCCTAAGACAATTTCCGAAGCAAAGGGTAGGGTGTAGGGTTTGATCGCTTGATGATTTTGTGTTTTTGGTGTGTGTGGACAAGTTTGGCCGGTTGGTATGTTTGTAGGTTAGTATGATTACTTTTTTATATTTTTAAGGTTGGCTATAAAGAAATAATCATTAGAATTAAATTTATGAATTATCCCTTAATTTTAGGAGATTATCATCAAAGATAAGATTGAACTAATAAAGAAATGATATAAAGGAGAAATAAAATAAGAACTGAACACTAAACCTTTAATACCATTTTCGTCCATCACACATCCATTCCATTTCTTCAGAGGCAAAATGGTCATTTCACCTGCACTGGCTTCTGGACTTCTAGGACACAAAAAGTCAGGGTCTCACATTATCCCCTCCTTATAAAAGTTTTGTATTCGAAATTTCAGCTCAAGTAGCTACCTAAAATGGTTGTATGGGGTAAGATAGGTCTTCAGAAACTTCAATTGGTGGTTCCTCGAGCACATAGGCAGGGTCTCGCATATATTTACTCAATATCAAAATGTTAAACACGTTGTGAAATCTTTTTGTATTTGAAGGCAATGCAAGTTGATATCCATTAAGGCCGATCCTTTCAACAATGTCATATGATTCAATATAACAAGGTGCTAGCTTACCTCGCTACTGAAAACAAAGAACACCTTTTCATAGGGAAACGTTCAGAAACACCTTTCCATAGGGCGACTTTCAGAAACACCTTTCCATAGGGAAACTTTCAGAAACACCTTGTCACCCACCATAAATTCCACCGGGTGATATTGTCTTCGTCGATTATCAGTATAGTTTTTTTGTCAATCTTGGGCTGTCTTTAGCCTTTGTCGAATCAAATTCAGCTGCTCCATTGCTAGATCAATTAACTTTGGATTGTCTAGGCATCTCTTGCTTACATGATTCAAGCAAACAGGACTTCTACAACGTCTCCCATACAATGCTTCAAAAGGAGCCATACAGATGCTTACATGGAAAATATTGTTGTAAGCGAACTCTGCCAAAAATAGATATCGATACCAACTGGTATTCTAGTCTAATACACTCGCACGCAATATGTATTCAAGTGTCTGAATCGTTCATTCAGATTGACCATTGGTCTATGGATGAAATGCTATACTGAAATTCACTCTCGAACCTAGCGCTTTCTGAAATTTCTCCCAAATCGTTATGTAAAACGAGGGTCACGATTTGAAACAATTGAAACTGGCACTCCATGTAGTCGTTGAACACTGCTGGTGTATTGGTCAAACCGAATGGCATAACCAGAAATTCATAGTAGCCATGTCGCAATCTGAATACAGCCTTCAGAATATTACTTTCACAAACACGCAATTAATGGTATCCCAATCTGAGATCGATCTTGGAAAACACGGCTGCACCTTGGAGCTGGTCGAACAAGTCATCGATGTGTGGCCAAGGATACTTGTTCTTCATAGTTACACGATTTAGCTACCGATAGTTGTTGCACAATCGCAGTGAACCATCTTTCTTCTTTATAGACAAGACTGGTGCTCCCCAAGGTGACACACTAGGTCGGATGAAACCATGATCGATCAAATCTTCCAATTGCGTCTTCAATTCTGTCATTTCTATAAAGCCATATGATACGGAGGAATGGAAAATAGATTCATACCCAGTACTAACTCAATGCCGAGCTTCCACTTCTCTTGCTGGCGGAAAACAAGTTATGTCTTCTGGAAACACATCTGGAAATTCACGAACCACTGAAGCAGAATCCGTATCCGAGGACTCATTAGACACGTCATGTACATGTGCGAGGTATCCTGTACATCCTTTTCTGATTAATCGCTTCGCATCGAATCAGGAAATCATACTAGTTGGAACAACTCGCCTATCACCTTCAAAGCAATACTTGGAAACATCAGGAAAAATGAACCACACATGTTTGGTGTGTGAGACCCTGATTTTTGCCTCCTAGAAATCCAGAAGCTAGTCCAGGTGAAATACTATTTTGTCCCTGAAGAAATGGATGTATGATAGCTGAAAATGGTATTAAAGGTTTATTGTTCGTTTCTGATGCCATTTCTCCTTTATTTCATTTCCTTATTGGTTCAATCTTATCTTAGATGATAATTTCCTAAAATTAAGATGATAACTTTAGGATTTAATTCTAATGATCTAGCTTTTAAAATAAGAAAAAATTAATCCTATTACACCCTAGAAAATGTGTAGCCGGCCACACTTGTCCACACACACCCAATATATACAAAATTATCAAGCAATTAAACTCTACACTGTAACCTTTGCTGCTGAAATTTCCTAGCCTTCACCATAGCCGAATTCTTTCATCGTTTATCAGATTTTTGCAAATAATAGCTTGTTGGAAAACTATTTTCATCCTCTATCTAGCTATCTTGGTTTGATCATCAAAAGGTCAATTCTTCACTTCCAAAATCTTTGTCACAATTATCTAAGAATTTGAGTCAAAATCCCTTGATTTATCCTTCAAATGGTTTCTGTTGTTATTCTTTTTGTTTGTACGATTGTATGGCACCTATCCAAGTTATAATATCATGAATTCATCCTACATATCTTCCCTAAGTGTGAAATCAACATGCCCTACATTTTTCCGTACTGTTGCCCATTTTGACCAATTGATTTACCTATTGGTTTTTAATATTCTTTCTTTAAATTGTATGTGTTATTGGCACCTAATTCTACCTTGTTAACATGAAATCACAACCCCTAAAGCTTGTATGCATAAAATTGTAACTGCCTTTGGGAATCCTATTAGTGTCAAAATTTGTATGGATGATTGGGGTGGTAATTTAGGTTGATTCTTGTTAAGTTCTTGGCTATCACATCACACATCCAAATGAGAGGCACTAGTGGCATCTGATCACTAGTTTCTGATAGGTTTGGTACCCAAAACCAACCTATTCACAAGGTCCTGTTTGAATCCCACAAAGCTCAACTCACCTAGTAGTCAATTTTATTGGTTGACTAATATGCTATTAAAGGTTTGAGCATTTTTATAAGTCCTAAGAATTCCCAATCAAACATCTCCTAATAATCAAAAAATTAACATTTAAAACCAGTTAAGATATCTAGTTAAAACTACAATCATCAATGTGAGGACCCCCCCCTAGGAGGAACCACTCCCCATATCAGGTATTGTTATGCTCATTAGGTTCTCTCACAAAGTCCACTGGTCTTTTGCACTGCTGAGGACCCGTTCCCGGTAATCGGGAGCCTCACCGCCGTGCAGCTCCGATTGTCCCAACTGGTGGACCAAGCGGAACTACACAAGGCTAAATTTTATTTTACGAATCGTAGAAACACACAACATTCTTATGTCTTTCAAAACATGGCACGCAGCAAATAATACTCAGCATAACTTACAAACAACGGAGTAGCAAACACCTGCAGCGGAAATATCAGATCACATACAATGGGCCATACGGCCTCAAACATACAACACCGTGAGTCCACACTCACAGATTCCCATAAATTCACAACAACACTCCTTTGTGTATATCAAAACATCAGAATATGCAAGCATGTGGTGTACACATATGCACCAGCAAACGACACAAGTATTTCAATATACAAGAAGATGTGAAAGATGCTGAGTCCAAAACGTGCATGTGCATTTGTCCAGTCCTACGACCAATACCAGAATAGTAACCTCAAAGTTGAACAGCTAGCTCTCACACCTTAGTCCTGAAACAAAAGGGAGGGGGTGAGATCAAAGACCTCAGTGGAAGTTACCGCGTCATAAGCATAAACGGTGGAATGGAGACAAAACCAAAGCATAGTATCAAACATTTATTCAAACCATTACAATCCATACTCTTCAATGTAGCCATCATACGTGCACACACCAAAATGCAAAAGGAAGTAATGAGCATAACAATACCTGATATGGGGAGTGGTTCCTCCTAGGGGGGGGTCCTCACATAAAAAGACGCCTTTTATGTGAGGACCCCCCCCTAGGAGGAACCACTCCCCATATCAGGTATTGTTATCCTCATTAGGTTCTCTCACAAAGTCCACTGGTCTTTTGCACTGCTGCAGCATTGTGCTCACCCCTGGACTCGAACCCCCGCCGTCCCATATATGAGCCTTTTATCCCTCCTAAGAGGACGCGAATTTCTTGAAGACATAGCCGGTTTACCACCAGAAAGGGAAGTGGAATTCGACATTGAGTTAGTGCCTGGTACGAATCCGATTTCCATTTCTCCGTATCGTATGGCTCCTGTGGAAATGAAGGAACTAAAAAAACAATTGGAAGATTTACTGGATCTTGGTTTCATCCGACCTAGTGTGTTACCTTGGGGAGCACCTGTCTTGTTCGTAAAGAAGAAAGATGGATCACTGTAATTATGCATCGACTATCGTCAGCTGAATCGTGTGACCATAAAGAACAAGTACCCTTTGCCACGCATCGACGATTTGCTCGACCAACTCCAGGGTGTAGCCATGTTCTCCAAGATCGATTATGAGACCCAGCCCGTATGGGGGGGTCAGGTTACCCAATCCCACATCAGAAAGGAGCGAGGGAGGTCTTGGGTTTATATGTGTTGTGTGAGTGGATCATTTGTAACAAGATGCATCTTTTGGGCCCTGTGGTTAAATGCCCAACTGAGCATTGCAGTTGTGATCCATCACGCAAACATACACGTCCGGGCCCGCTAGGCCGAGGGTCTGGGGCCTGAGTCATGACAAATGGTAGCGGAGCCGATCTCATTCCCTCTTCCGGGTAGGCTTGGGCCATGTTGTGTGTTCACATTTGGACTCGTGAGTTTGGACCCAAGTCAGTTACATTTGGCTCCCCTCGTGAGGACACGAGGTCTATAAGGAGGGGAGATTGTGAGACCCAGTCCGTAGGGGGAGTCAGATTACCCAATCCCACATCGAAAAGGAACGAGGGAGGCCTTGGGCTTATATGTGTTGTGTGAGTAGATCCTTTGTAACAAGATGCATCTTTTGTGCCCTGTGGTGAAAAGCCCAACTGAGTGTTGCATTTGTGATCCATCACGTGCACATACACGTCCGGGCCCGCTGGGCGAGAGTCTAGGGCCTGGGTCGTGACATCGATCTCAGATCTGGATACCATCAATTGCGAGTTCGTGATGCTGATATTACAAAGTCCGCGTTCAGATCACGATACGGCCACTATGAATTTCTGGTTATGCCATTCGGTTTGACCAATGCACCAGCTGTGTTCATGGACCTAATGAATCATGTGTTCCATGAGTTCCTAGATAAATTTGTGATAGTCTTCATAAAAAACGTTCTGATTTATTCAAAATCGAAAGAGGAACATGCTAAGCATTTACAGATTGTGCTAAATATTTTGAAGGATCGGTGGTTGTTCGTAAAGTACTCCGAATGTGAATTCTGGGTACGCGAAGTTGACTTCCTTGGCCATGTTGTTTCCGCCCAAGGTGTGTTAGTTGATCCGAAGAAGATCAAAGTTGTAGTTGCTTGGGAACCTTACGAACTGTGTTCGAAGTTCGTAGTTTCCTTGGCTTAGCAGAATACTACCGTCGCTTTGTGGTGAATTTTTCATCGCTTGCCGGAACATTGGCAAAACTGACGCACAAGGGTGAACCATTCATGTGGAACATGAAATGCCAGCGAAGTTTCAAAGAACTGAAAAATCGATTAGTTTCCGCACCTATCCTTACCTTACCTATTTGCGGAAAGGATTATGTGGTTTATAGCGATGTTTCAAAATCCGGACTTGGATGCATATTGATACAAGATAGGAAAGTCGTTGCTTATGCTTCCCGACAGTTACGACCGCACGAAAGCAACTATCCTACACATGATTTGGAGCTTACAGCCTTGGTGTTTGTGTTAAAAACATGGCGACATTATTTATACGGCGAGAGGTGCCGAATCTTCATCGACCACAAAAGCTTGAAGTACCTACTCACTCAAAAAGAATTGAATATGAGACAACGAATTTGGGTGGAGCTGACTAAAGACTATGACTTGCTCATCGAATATCCTCCTGGAAAGGCGAATATTCTTGTTGATGCCTTGAGCCGAAAGTTTCATCCTCCATCCCCATTGGTTTTGGCTTATATGCGCACCCATTACATGTCTATGTTTTTGAATTTAAAATCCAACTCTGTGCATCTTAGCACTGATTTTTCTGGATCATTATTGGCAAAAATCGAAGTCACGCCGACCTTGATTGAGGAAATCCGGAATCAGCAATTAGAGGATCAAAACTAAATGAAATTTGGAAGCAACTTTCAGATGGTCTTGATGCCATAATTTGTGATTTCAGAATACAAGATGACGAAAGTGCTTATCTTAAAAAATAGGGTATGTGTTCCAAAAGATGTTGATATTCGTAACCTTATTCTATCGTAGGCGCATAGTTCGAAGTTCGCAATCCATCCCAGAAGCACTAAGATGTACCGAGATTTAAAGGAGCAGTATTGATGGCCAAACATGAAACGCCACATTGCTGAGTTCGTTGCCCGATGCCTTGTGTGTCAGCAAGTAAAGATCAAACATCAACGACCCGCTGGTCTATTGCAGTCACTTCTGATTCAAGAATGGAAGTGGGAGTATGACACAATGGATTTTGTGACCGGTTTGCCTAGAATGCAGCAAGGATACGATGCCATTTGGGTAATCGTGAAATGATTGACGAAATCTGCACACTTCCTTCCTATACGTGTGATGGATACACCTGAGAAATTGGATGTTCGTTACTTGGACAAGATTGTTCGATTGCATGGAGTGCCGGTTTCCATTGTTTCAGATCGTGACCCTCGTTTTACCTCAAGATTTTGGGACAAATTCCAAATTTCGCTGGGTTTGGAATTGAATTTCAGTACAGCATTTCATCCTCAGATCGATGGTCAATTAGAAAGCATGATTCAGACACTCGAAGACATGCTATGTGCGAGTGTGTTGGATCAGCAAACCGGTTGGGATCGATGCCTGCCGTTGGTAGAATTTGCTTACAACAATAGTTTTCATGTAAGCATCGGTATGGCACTTTATGAAGCATTATATGGGAGACGTTGCAGGACTCCCATTTTCTGGAATGAAGTAGGCGAAAGACATCGAGACAATTCGGAATTGATTGATCAAGCAACAGAGTAGTTGAACTTGATCCGACAATAGCTAAAAACAGCCCAGGATCGACAGACAAGCTACACCGACAATCGACGAAGGGAACTGGAATTTGCGATAGGTGACAAAGTGTTTTTGAAGGTCGTCCCATACAATGGAGTCCTTCGTTTTCAGCAGCGAGGTAAGCTAGTACCCCGCTACATTGGTCTATATGGCAACGTTGAAAGAATCAACCCTGTTGCATACCAACTTGCCTTACCTCCAAATATGGAAAGAATTCACAACGTGTTTCACGTTTCAATGTTGAGAAAGTATGTACAAGACCCTACTCAATTGTGGAAAAGAGGAAGAAAGCTCGACTGGAGATGATGACATTGTGGAAGAAAAGCAAGCATGGTGATAACCGTGAAACTGAAAGCTAGCCTGAGTTGGAGAAATATGGCAGTGAGGATGTGGAGGATTATTCAGAGGATTTTGATATCCTTTGTTGGTGGAAACTGAATGCCCCGAGGTTTCCTGTACTATCTATCATGGCCAAGGATGTTCTTGATGTCCCAATTTCAACAGTGGCTTCAGAGTTGGCCTTCAGCACTGGTGGCAGAATTCTTGATCCCTATAGAAGTTCATTGTCTCCTAAACTTGTACAAGCACTTATTTGCACACAAGACTGGCTCAATAATGGTGTTTCGGATATTAGTTTCGAAGAAACTCCTATAGACATAGAGAAGCTTGAAGCTGGTGAGTGGATTACTGCGATATAACTACTATTGTTTTTATTTCTTTGTCTACCTAGTACCCCTCTTTAACTTATTACTACAACTTGATGTAAATGTGGCAGATTTGGTAGTGGACTCACCAGTTGAAGTATGAAGAAGCACATAGGTTTCTCGGGGGTGTGGTGTTAGGTGTGATTATGCTTATTTTCTTACTTATTTTTTTACTAACTATTAACTAATGTGGTTTTCACTTTGCACTTTTTAGCTGACAGCCTAACAGGTCCATTCACACCGGAATTAACTAATGTGGTTTTCACTTTAATGATTTCTCATTTATTTCTATGCGGTTATGCTTTTCATGTTGTGATAACACAATAACTAAAGTTGTTTTTAATCTGATGCCTTGAAGATTGAAGTTGTCACAATAACTAATGCTTTTCATGCTTTTCATTTTTTGTCAGAAGGTTAGTATTTATTTCTTGTAAGATAAGTCCAAACTCGGCAGAATTGCCAAAATCTTCTTGAACTTCAATATAGCTTAACGCTTTCATCGTTTGTCGGATTCCTGAAAATAATAGCTTGTTGGAAATCTCGCTTCATCCTCTTTCTAATCATATTTTTTTTTTTGTTTGAACGTTCGTATTTCTTTGTCAAAAGATAAGTTTTCAATCGACGGCGGAATTTGATTTTAAGATTTGTATAATTCTGCCTTTGATTGATCTCTGATGTTGTTTCCCTTATTCATATGATTGTTTAGAATCCATTCATAGTGAACAATTATGATTTCATCCCTTGAATGCATGAAGTCGAAAGTTGTCTTGTTCTGTACTCTTAGTGCCGAACTTTGCATAGTTAATTGGGATGGTAAATCAGGTTGAATCGTTAAGTTTCTGGCTATCACATCACACATCCAAGGGGTAGGCATCTGTGGCATCTGATCACTGGTTTTTGTTAGTTTTGGAGAGTGGAGTTAGTAAGGAAATAGGATATTTACTTGGTTATTGCGTATGAACTTTTAGTTTGTTTTTTTGTCTTTCCCTAATGATGACTTAGGTGGTTTGGAAGTATCTAGTAAGGGAAAAGGAATAGCTTCTTCTTTAGAGACAAGAGAGGTAAGATCTATGCCTCATCAGTTTCTCCAGAGACCTCGTTGTTTGCTTAATTGATTTCAGTACCTATGATTGTGAAACTGTATGCGCATTCATATTAAATAATGCATGTTTGAGTTGCGGATTGAATTGAAGAATTTCTAGGCTATACCGAATCCCTTAAGGTAGGTTAGAAATGCCTAACTAGCATGTGTGATGTGTATTGAACATGCTGAATGTGATCTAACAAAATTGAGAATACCTTGTTGTGGTTTTGTGTTTTGTGCTTGCCTGTGTGTGTTTGTATGTGTTTGTGTGTTAGAATCCTTTTTTGGTGGCCATTCGGGGTAAGCGCTGATGTTCCTAGTGAGAGAGGAGGTTCTTACTGGTATGGGAGTCGTATGGGTGGAAAATCCCTGCAAGAGCTCGCTGGATGTCTGGACCTTGTGTGGCCAAAAGCCCTATCCTTATTTAGTAGGAACCCCTTATCCTTGTGTGGTTTGGGATGCCTTTGTCCATGTGTGGCTTGGGATGTTTTGTCCTTGCGTGGAAAGATGAATAGGCTTACTGTTTAGCTTGTGTGTTAATCAATTACCTTTCGTGCAGTAAGCCTTGGACAACATAGGTGGAAAGGGATGGCCTTTTCTTCTTCATTGCCGAGAACAATCTGATGAGTTCTGCCTGCCTGTGTACTTTTGATATTTTTCGGAAGTGTTTGTAGTCCCCCTCAGCCCTAGATTATGCCCTACCCTTTATGATTGAATCTTTGAATTGCATGAATCCCTTTAGTTGTGTAGGAATGATCAGATGCTATTCAGGAGATTTGTGTTTATGGTTTCTGCAAATCTTATGATGTTGTGACCCTACTGAGATTCTTGTAATCTCATTCCATTGTTTTCACTATTTTCGTTAAGCTTAGGTACACTCACTACTCGTGGTACTAGTGTGTGAGATCAAGGCTGTACGGCGGGGTGATATCACATCATTTTTGCATACCTGTTCCTTGATTACTTGCGCATATAACTTGAATGAAAATTGGACTACTTTCTGGTTTGTTTTAAGATTCCTTATTTGCTTGTTATTTTCGACTATGTTGGAGGAATTCTTGCTGGTTATTTGGATCCTTATGGAACTTGTGTGTTATGAATCTACTGATTTAGTTTAAAATCTTCCGCTGATGTTTTTACTAACTCCGTATGATACCAGAATGATTGTCCAATATCATGCTCCAATTGCTATTTAACATGTAGAATGAACATGCTAAAAGTCAAAGACTTAGTGAGTATGCCTGGTGGGATTCAGATAGGTCCTAGGTGTTTTTGGGCTTGTTTGGGTTTCACAGGCGTAATGACCTTAATTGGAGTAAATATTAATAGGTAAGAATTAGGGTCGTTATATGGATGCCTTGTCCTTGTGTGGCAGGATGAATAGGCTCGATGATTAGCTTCTGTGCTAACCCTTTTACTATGAGACCCCGACCCTTCCTAGTTTAGATGTCCAGGAAGTCCACGATCCGATTCAGCTGTAATGACTATTTTACTTTTAAAGAAATGGATGAGTGATGGACTAAAATGGTTGCTGTCAGACATCTTCTGTTTTAATTACGATATTTTATATTAATTATCCTTAGTTTTATACCTTATTATCCAAGATATTAGATAATTCTTCTTTTTAAATAGAATATCTATTTTAATAGAATTATCCTTTTAAATAGAATTATCCTTTTAATAGAATTATCCTTTTAAGCTTAAAAGTATGAAATTATCTCTTAGCTAAACCTCCTTAGACATCTATAAAAGAGTGGCCAGCCTATCCCACTCAAACATTGTAACGACCCTAACTCCTAACCTATTATTAATTGTTCGAATTAGGGCGCTTACCACCGTAAAATCCAAACAAGCCCAAGAAACCAGAACCTATAAGAATCCCACAAGCCTTACTCATCAAATTCTCGATTTTTAGCATGTACATTCTTTATGTTTATCAACAATTGGAGCATGATATTGGACAAGTATTCAGGTATCATACGGAGTGAATGAAATATCAGCGGAAGTTTTTAAATAAAATCAGTGAATCCACAACACACAAGTCCCACAGGGATCAAAATATCTAGCATGTTAACCCGCAATATAATTCGGACACAACAAGTAAAAGAGAAAACTTAAAAAAAAAACAGAAAGTAGTCCAATCATATTTCATGTTATATGCGCAAGCAATCAAGGAACAGGTATGCAAATGTGATGTGATATCGCCCGCTGTGTAGCATTGATCTCACACACTGGTACCACGGACAGTGGATGTACCTAAGCCTGAAAAATGGTGAATACAACAGGATGAGATTTACAAGAATCTCAGAAGCGTCAGAACATCATAAGATCTATGGAAATGCTAAACACAAATCTCTTGAACAACATCAGATCATCCCTACACAACTATAGGTATCACATAATTCAATAATCAATCAAAGGGACAGGGTCGAAACTAAGGCTGAAGGTGGACTACAACACTTCTGAAAATCAGAAGTACACAGGCAAGTAAAACTCATCAGAATACTCTTGGCACTAGAAAGAAAGAAAGGTCATCCGCTTCCACCTGTGTTGTCCAAGGTTTACTGCACAAAGGGTAAAAGGTTAGCACACAAGCTAATCAGCAAACCTATCCATCCTGCCACACAAGGACAAGACATCCAAGCCACACAAGGACAAAGCTTCCAGCAACACAAGGACTAGGCATCTAAGCCACAAAACGACAAGGTTTCCAGCCACACAAGGAATGTGAGACCCAGAATTTTGATGCTGCAGAAGCCAGTAAGTACCCTATTTCCTTACCAATTCCACTCACCAAACCTATCAGAAACTAGTGGTCAGATGCCGCAGGTGCCTTCTCTTTGGATGTATGATGTGATAGCCAAGAAATTAAGAAGATTCAACTTGAATTACCACTCCAATTTAACTATGTATATTTCGGCATTAAGCATAGGACACAAGATAATTTACAATTTTATGTTAGCAAGGTTTAAGGGTTGCGATTTCATGTTAAGAAAGAAGGATTAAGTGTTTATAACATATACAATCAAAAGAAATAAGATCGGAATCCAAAAGGTTAATCAATTAATCAAGATAGGTAACAATAGGGCAAGGGTAGGGCATACTGATTTCATATATAGAAAAGATTCAAAGGATGAATTCATGATTTTATAACATAAATCGATGCCAAACAATCATACGAACAAGAGGAACAACAACAGAAATCAATTGAAGACAGAATCACACAATCTTGAAACCTAATCCCGCCGAAATACGATTTAACTTTCGATAAAGTAAAACTAGCCTTCAGACGAAAAACTCAAGATGGTTGGAAAGAGAATTAAGAAAGATTTCCAAAAAGCTATTATTTGCAAGAATCCGACAAAGGATGAGAGAGTTATGCTGATTTGGGAGGTGTAAAATTTTTAGGTTTTATGAATTTTGTGTGTTTTCTGTATAAAATTTTTGTGTGGCTGGCTTCCTATTTATATAAGGTGGTTATAGGATTAAAATCCCTATTTTAAAGGCTTAATTAAAATAAGATAATTATCAGAATTAAATTTTGTAATTATACCCTCTTAATTTTAGGGATTTTAATTTCTAAGGTAATTATCAACCTTTAAAGAACTAGATTAACGAGAAATAAACCAAAATTAAGTACTGGACACTTCTTACCAATTTCAGCCATCACACATCCTTTTCTTCAGGAGCAAAATGGTCTTTTCACTTGCACTGGCTTCTGGACTTCTAGGACTTAAAATTCGAGGTCTCACAAACATACCATAACCCACCTAGAATTTTCGAAATTTATCCCATTCCTCTCAAATTTCGGTTTTTGCCTAAACCCTAGCCAAAACTCCATAATCTTCATCTTGGCATAACTCTCTCATCCTTTATCCGATTTCGGAAAATAATAGCTTGTTGGAAATTTTTTTTGTCCTCTTTCAAACCAGTTTGGGAATTTTATATGGAGGTTAGTTTCTCTTAGTCAAAAATTAAGTCATAATTCGGTAGAATTGTCAAACCAGTCATAACTCTTTCATCATTTGTTGAATTTTTGTAAATAATATCTTTTTGAAAAGCTCTTTCCGTTCTCTATCTAGAAATCTTGAGTTTTTTTCTTGAGGTTATTTTTTCTTTATCATAATTTAGGTCGTAATTCGGCGGGATTAGGTTTCAAGATTGAGTGATTCTGCCTTCAATTGATATCTGTTATTGTTCCTCTTGTTTCTATAATTGTTTAGCATCCATTCATGATGTGAAATCATGAATTCATCCTTTGAATCTTTCCTATTCATGAAATTAGCATGCCCTACCTTTGCCCTATTGATGGCTATCTTGATCAATTAATTAACCTATTGGATTCTGATCTTGTTTCTTTTGATTGTACATGTTATAAACACCTATTCCTTTTTTAATTTCATAAAATCACAACCCCTAACCTCTCTAATGTTAAAATCGCAAGTTTCCTTATAAACCTTAAGGTGATGCCGAAATTTGTATATTGAATTAGGGTGAATAATCAAGTTGATTCTTACTGAGTTTTTGGCCATCACATCAAGCATTCAGAGGAAAGATATTACTGCATCCGGATCATTGGATTTTGTTAGGTTAATTGGTAATGATTCCTAATGTCTTTGGTTTTTAATTAAGTAGTTTTGTGGCTTAGTATTGTGTGGTCTTTACCTTGTGATTTTTTAGGAGATTCTGATCTAATTGGAAAGGAAAAGGATTGTATTTGATTCAGAGATGTGAGAGGTAGGATCACTCAATCTTTCCGTTCTCTATCTAGAAATCTTGAGTTTTTTTCTTGAGGTTATTTTTTCTTTATCATAATTTAGGTCGTAATTCGGCGGGATTAGGTTTCAAGATTGAGTGATTCTGCCTTCAATTGATATCTGTTATTGTTCCTCTTGTTTCTATAATTGTTTAGCATCCATTCATGATGTGAAATCATGAATTCATCCTTTGAATCTTTCCTATTCATGAAATTAGCATGCCCTACCTTTGCCCTATTGATGCCTATCTTGATCAATTAATTAACCTATTGGATTCTGATCTTGTTTCTTTTGATTGTACATGTTATAAACACCTATTCCTTTTTTAATTTCATAAAATCACAACCCCTAACCTCTCTAATGTTAAAATCGCAAGTTTCCTTATAAACCTTAAGGTGATGCCGAAATTTGTATATTGAATTAGGGTGAATAATCAAGTTGATTCTTACTGAGTTTTTGGCCATCACATCAAGCATTCAGAGGAAAGATATTACTGCATCCGGATCATTGGATTTTGTTAGGTTAATTGGTAATGATTCCTAATGTCTTTGGTTTTTAATTAAGTAGTTTTGTGGCTTAGTATTGTGTGGTCTTTACCTTGTGATTGTTTAGGAGATTCTGATCTAATTGGAAAGGAAAAGGATTGTATTTGATTCAGAGATGTGAGAGGTAGGATCTATGTCTTATCAGTTTCTTTGGTTACCCTATTATTTGATTGTTTGAATATGATTGAATTCGATTTCCTTTGTAGGTTATATACTTGTGGAACGTGTGATTATGATGATAGGAAATCTCAGAAGTTAATAGGAAATAGGTTGCTTGATTCATTTATGACTTTGAGGATTGATGTTTGATTTGTATTGTGATTTGATTGAGGATCCTTTGTTGTGATTTGTGTAATCGTGTACTATATGTGTATACGTGTATGTGCCCTATTTGTGCTTTGTTTGACGGATACTTTTGTCACTGGCCAAGCGAGGTAAGTATTGTCGCTCCTAGGAAGATGGGAGATGCTTACCAAACCAGTAGGTTTATGGGTGGTTATTCCCAACAAGAGCTCGCTGGATGCCTAGTAGGCCAGTTCAAGTCTGGACATCAGAAGGCTTTGTAGGCCAGTTCAAGTCTGGACGTCAAGAAGCCCTATAGATCAGTTCAAGTATGGATGTTAGGATGCCATGTTTGAGAGTGACAGGAAGACTTGTATGCACAGCAGCAAGAGTGTTCCTAGGTCAGTTCTAGTCTGGATGTCAGAGACAACTAAAAGGCTTGTTGTAATATTAATTGTATAAAAATTTTACTCTTTTCGCAGCACAACATTGGACAACATGGACAGATAGGGACAAACTATGGTTTTAAAAATCAGAATATATATAGGCTGCCTGTGTGTTTATGAAAAAAAAGTGTTTTCAGTCTTTCCCCTTGTTTTCTACCAATTTTAGCCTACCCTTATAGTGTGTGTGCTTGTGATGATTTCAGCCCCTAATATGTGTGTTTGATGCTTGGGGTTTTGATTAGATATCTTAGCTAGTTTTAGGCGTTGATCTTTTGGTTATTGGAAGATGTTTGATTGGGAATCCCTAGGACTTATGATATTGTGACCCTACTAAGATTCTTGTAATCTCATCCTTTCTTTTCCTCCCTTTTGCAAGTTTAGGTGTGTGCTTTGTTTCTGGTACCAAAGTTGTGAGATCAAGGCTGCACAACTAGACGTATTTGCACCCCTTTTATATTGAATGTGCATGCCATGTCTTTAAACTTGTGTGGATTTGCATTCTGGCTTTCCAATCCCTCTTTCTCTTTTTGTTGCTTCAGAACTATACATGATACTATTGGTTGATGTTTTGAGATTCCTATATGACTTGTGTGTTATGTTTCCACTTGTTTTGAGTATTAATATAAGTCTTCCGCTGATGTTTTCTTTCACTCCGTATAAATCAGAAATTCATTAATGTATGAACATGCTCCAACCTTTTAATATCATATAAATCAGCCAATAAAATTGACGATTAGGTGACTTGAGCTTTGTGGGATTCAAATAGGACCTTTCGGGGGTTTATTTGGGTTTCACGGCGGTAAGGGTCCTAATAAGTTGGGTTTGGGTCCTTACAAGTTTGGTAGTGGAGCATGGTCTAGTAGATTGTGTGATTTTCATGATATTGTGTTCTCAATTTTAGAAGCATACGCATATATCAATATGTACTTTGATTGATTAGGACTTATAAGTATGAAAGCATGATTATAAGATTGCCATGTTTTTCTCAGTTGATTGCATGTTGTTATGTATGATTTGGTGAGTGTTGTGTGTTTTGTGTGTATGCCGAAATATGTGTATTTGCTTATTGTGTTTTGTGTGCATGTTTGTGTTTTATTTCCAGCAAAATACAAATTGTCACCATCTCTTTTCTAGTTTTATGTTTCATACTGGAAAGTTATGTCGTATGTGTGTTTGTTCAGTGTGGCTAGGTCGATCAAGAAACAGAGTGATGCAGCAAAAGCAGGGTAAGTCTGTAGACCATAGTGCTTGTGCAGAAATTTCAAGGACAAAATTTTTATAAGGAGTGGAGGATGTGAGACCCCAACCCTTCCTAGTTTAGATGTCTAGCAAATCCAGGAGCTGATTCAGCTGAAATGACTATTTTACCCCTACAGAAATAGATACGTGCTGGCCTAAAATGGTTGCTGCCAGATATCTTCTGTTTTAATTCCAATATTTTTATATTAATTATCCTTAGTTTTATCCCTTATTATTCAATATAATAGATATTTTTTAAAAAATAAAATATCTCTTTTAATATAATTATCCTTTTAAATAAAATTATCCTTCTAATAAAATTATCCTTTAATTATCTTTTTAAGCTTAAAAGTAGGGAATTATCTCTTACCTAAACCTCCTTAGACACCTATAAAAGAGTGGCCAGCCTAGCAAACTAACCACTCATAACCTATCTTAAGGGATTCAGTATAGTCTAAAGAAGCTTCAAATCAGTCTGCAACTCATGCATATACCATCTCACACATATGGGCATACAGTATCATAAATATAGGCACTGAAATCAACAAGCAAACAATAAAGATCTTTGGAGAAACCGATGAGGCATAGATCCTACCTCTCTTATCTCTGAACAAGAAGCTATTTTTATTCTTTTATTCAAGGAATCCGAACCACCTATAACATCATAAGGCAAAGACAAAACTGAACTAAGCATGCATACTCAATAACCAAGTAATCACCCTATTTCCTTACCAATTCCACTCACCAAACCTATCAGAAATCAATGATCTAATGTCGCAGGTGCCTCCCCCTAAGATGTATGGTAAGATAGCCAAGAACTTATCAAGAAACAGCCTGAATTACCATCCCAATCAATATATAAACTTCAGCACAAAGAATAGGGTAGTAGTGCAAATTGCAATTTCATGTTAGCAAACTATAAAGATTGCGATTTCATGTTAACAAGGAAGGATTAGGTGTTTATAACACATACAATCAAAAAGAACAAGATCAAAAACTAATAGGTTAATCAATTGATCAAAATCAGCAACAATAGGGGAAAGGTAGGGCATATCGAGTTTATGTATAAGGAAGATTTAAAGGATGAATTCATGATTTCACAACATGAATGGATACCAAACAATCATACAAACAAAAGAAACAAGAACAGAAACCAATTGTAGGAAGAATCACACAATTTTGGTATTAAATCTTAAAAATAAAGATTAGGTTTTTGATAGGGAAGACCTAACCCTCTTATGATCAAACCAAGATAGCTAGATAGATGATGAAAAGAGCTTTTCAACAAGCTATTATTTGCATAAATTCTACAAAGGATGAAAAAAATATGCCAGGAAGGTTAGAAATTTTCGGCAATAATAAGGTAAGGTGTAGAGTTTGACTGCTTGATAATTTTGTGTATTTTAGGTGTGTGCGAACAAGTGTGGCCACCTACTCTTTATGTAGGGTGTCATAGGATTAATTTTCCTATTTTAAAGTCTAGATAAGGTAAGATAATTATTAGAATTAAATTATGGAACTATCCTTCCTTAATTTTAAGATTTTTTTCACCTAAGGTAAGATTGAACTAATAAGGAAATGAATCAAAGGGAAATGAAACCAGAATGAATACTAGATCTTTATTATAAATTTCGGCCATCATACATCTTTTTCCTCAGAGGCAAAATGGTCATTTCACCTACACTGGCTTCTGGACTTCTAGAACTGAAAATTCAGGGTCTCACACCTTCTCCCTTCAATTGTCAACTTTTCCCTTTAATAAACCCTAGCCAAATTCTTTCATACTTCATCAGATTCTTGTGGACGCTAACTTGTTGGAATCCTCTCTTCATTCTGCATCTTATTATCTAGGTTTCACAAGCAAAAGGTTAATCTTTCTGTCTTACTTTTTTGGCCTCAAGTTCCTAGGGTTTATAGACAAAATTTCCAATTCATTCCTTTGTTGGTTTTAGTTTCTGTTCCTCTTCATCGTTTGGATATTTAGTACCTATCTTTACTATATTATAATGAATTCAACTCTTATATACTCTTAGTGAAATCAGCAATCCCTAGCTCTATGCCTATGTGTGTCAAAATTTCTTACTTCCTTGTCAATTGGTTTTAGTTTTTGTTTCTTTTAATCGTTTAAGTATTTGGCACCTATCCCTCTTTTATTTTTATAAAATCACAACCCATACCCTTCCTTTGATAAAACCGTAGTTTACCCTATAGACCTTAAGGTATTGCCGAAATTTGTATGTTGAATTAGGGTGAGTAATCAGGTTGATTCTTGTTGAGTTTTTGGCCATCACATCACACACTTAGTGGGAAGATATTGCTGCATTTAGATCGTTGGTCTTTGGTAGGTTAATAGGTAAGGATTCCCAGATGCCTTTGGTTTTGATTGTATAACCTATTACTTAGTGTTGTGTGGTCTTTGCCTTACGATTGTTTAGGAGATTTTGATCTTATTAGAAAGGCAAAGGATTACATCTAATTTAGATGCATGAGAGGTGGGATCTATGTCTCATTGGTTCCTTTGGTTACCCTTTAATTATATGCTTATGTTGATTGTTGATTTCGGTTTGATTAACTTTGGATTGAGTTTGCAATTAATTGGTATACCTATGGGTTTGTCTCGAAAATTACTAGGGTAATAGGTTGCCTAATTCGGTTATGACTTTGATGATTGATCTTTGATTTGTATTGTGATTTGATTTAGGATCCTTTGCTGTGATTTATGTATGCATGTACTATGTGTGTATTTGTGTATGCATGTACTATGTGTGTATTTGTGTATGCATATACTATGTGTGTATTCGAGTATGTGCCTTGTTTGTGCTTTGTATGAAGGATCATTTTGTCATTGGCCATGTGAGGTAAGTATTGTTGCTCCTAGGGAGATGAGAGGTGCTTATCGAACTGGGATATTTATGGGTGGTTATTTCTAGCACGAGCTCATTGGATGCCTTGTAGGCTGGTTCAAGTTCGAATGTCAGGATGCCCTTTATCTCAGTTCGAGTCTATGTGGTAGGACGACTTGTAGGCCAGCTCAAGTCTGGACATCAAAAGTGCCCTAGGCTAGCTGCAGTCTAGATGTTGAGGACAAAGGGTTGCTGTGATATTATTTGACTAACCGTTTTAACCCTTTTGCAGTAAAGCTTTGGACAATATGAGCAGATGGGGACAAATATTGGTTTTGAAAATCATATAGAAATGTAGGCTGCTTGTGTGCTTCTAAATGAAAAGTATTTTCTGTCTTTTCCCTTTGTTTTCTACTACTTTCGGCCTACCCTATATGATTGTACGTGCTTGTGTTACTTTTGGTCCCACTTATGTAGATGTGTGCTTGTGAATTTACTTACTTGCTTTGGTGTTCATCTTATGGCATATTTGGAGATGTTTGATTAGAAATCCTTAGATTTTATGATGTTGTGATCCTATTAAGATTCTTATAATCTCATTCCTTCTTTTCTCCCCCTTTGCTGGCTTAGGTATATGCTTTGCGAGTGGTATCGAAGGTGTGAGATCAAGGCGGTATAGTTGGACAAATTTGCACCTCATTTGCATCCCTTTCCCATTGATTGCGCATGTATCTTATTTTAAACATGTGTGGACTTTCTTTCTGGCTTTTTAACACCTCTTTTTCCTCTTATTGCTTCCAAAATTCTTATGAATAATTGATTGATATTTTGAGATTCCTTTGGGAGTCTTGTGGGATTCAAATAGGACCTTGCGAGGGCTTATTGGGGTTTCACGGCGTTTAGGGTCTTTATAGTTTGGGTTTGGGTCCTTAGACTTCCGCTGAATATATATGTACTCCGTTGACTGGTATATGCCGAGTGTAATGAAATTAACATCATCAACTGCAACGCTCGGTTAGACTTCTAACCATATAGTCCAAAAGATGTACTTGTTATAAATAATTCTATCACATAATACATATAAGCCCAAGACCTCCCCACTAATTTTTACTGTGGTACGGAGTCTCACAATTCTAATTAATTAACGGATATAACTTATACACACAACGATAAGTTATGAAATCTAAGAAATATATACACAGACTCCTAGAAAACATGTTAATTTGTTGATAGTGTCTAATTGTCTGGGTCAGATCGGCAGTGGCAAGGAATTATTCCACAAGCATGTGTTAGTGTTAACATAAAACAGTGAGAGACTTAACTCCTCTCCGGTCTGGATGTTTTGAGGTGGCAAGTCAAACTTTTAGACCATATGTCCGACACGTGTAAACAATAATGTACCTCGTGTCCTCCTCCTTAACCAAAGGTTAGGAGTTCGATTCCTGTCTTTGGGTATGGAACACTTTAAAATTCCGGGTCAGCTGAACCCACCCTTAGCCGGTGCTTACGAGGCAGCGTAGGGGATTAATCACTGTGGTCGATGGTGGATACCCCTATACCTTCAAAAAAAAAATTAAATAATGTACCTCGTGTACTGCCTTATGGTACGTACTACAAGTACCATATAACGTATGGTTTGAAGAAGAATGCCATCACCAAATATTATACAGTTTTTAGGGTTAATAAAGAGAAACCCCGTCGACAGCCGTTCACATCATCCATCACTCTTTGTTTGATCCATGTCTCATTTATGGTGCAAGGCTGGCACTAATTATATATTTATTTAAAGCTTACACCAACTCCTAAATGCTGCTACATATCTGAAATCTGATGAAGGGTCACAGGCGAAACATCCCAAGCTATTACTATACAATGTATATATTCACCATTATAATTAGGTTGAAAGAGCCCCATTGGGGTTATCTCCTTCTTGGCTGATCAGTCAATTAGTCATGAAATGCAGCCCTTGTTGTTGATACAGATAAAGAACGCGTTCGCTGTCGGTGTGAGGTTGGAAACTCGCTCTCTGATTCTTACGTATCGTGCAACCAAAGGCAATGCAGCGTGGTATTGTTGTATTTTGGTTGAGAAAATGCGGGAACATAGTACACGCATCCTCATAACCTCCCCGTCCACTCTTTCAACGCTCTTTCTCCTAAACATCAAACCCTTACAAGGTCGTGGTCCAAAAGAGACGGGAGCCTTCAGGGCTTGTCCTTCTGACTCTTTCTTTCTTTGACATTACCACATTGTAGTCGCAAGCTTGATTTGACTCGATCGCTTTAATCAACTTATTTTATCGGAAAGCAAATGCTACCACACTTTTTTAATACCATACCACAGACCAGCGCATTGGAGTTCTACATAAACCCAGCCAACTCAACATACTCACTCTCCAACTCTCTCTCTTGGGCTACTCAAAACTGCCTATTTTCTCTCTCTTAACGTTATTGGAATCCTTTCTGTTGGGTTTGATAATTCAAGAGTAAATCAATGGCGGAAGTACTGACCGAGGAACAGATTGTGGAGTTTAGAGAAACTTTTTCTCTTTTTGACAAGAATGGAGATGGTTAATTTCTTTTTCCTTTTGGGTCACATTTTTGCCGTCACTGCATCAACTTCATTATACTTTTGCTTCTTTGTATATTATTGATTAACACTGTAATTGGCTTTTAATGTCCAGGCTGTATTACAATTGAATAGCTGGCCACTGTAATTCGATCACTGGATCAAAACCCAACAGAAGCAGAGCTTCAGGACATGATAACCGAAGTTGATGTAGATGGGAACAGGACTATAGAATTTGCTTTGCACTTGATGGCCAAAAAAATGAAAGTATATGCATGTTTAGCACACTACGTTCTTCCTTGCCTTTCTTTTCCGAATCTACAGTACTCAATATGCTTATTTTAAGCTTACTAAAATCTAAATATACCACCTCTTTGCATAGGAAACTGATGCGGAGGAGGAATTGAAGGAGGCATTCAAAGTCTTCGACAAGGACCAAAATGGGTATATATCAGCTAATGAGGTAATTTAATCGCGCTGTTCTCTGTTTTCTTTCCTTTCAAACACCCATCAACATTGCACTACTGAAAGCACGATTTCTCACATTCCAGCTAGCCCTATATGTCCCCAGTCTCTCATTAACCTTATTTTAATGTTTGACTAAGAAAACAGTAGCATAGCTACTGTGCATGAGTTCCTTTTAATTTAAATTATTTATCCCTTAAATGGAGAGAAAACCTTTATATTACTGACAGCCACTAAGAAGTTATCTAGTTCTTCAATGTCGATCAACTTTTTGACAGACATGAGACCATATCAAAGTCCAGTTATGACGATGATGTTGATGTAAAATCGGTTAAGCTATATATACCTGACAAATAAAAGCAAAAATCTTTGTTATTAGACACAGTAGATCCAACGAACCAAACCACTAAGACAAAATAGCATTGTAGTAAAGCTTATTTATCTGTAATAAAAAAGAGGTGAAATGTTTGATTGTGTCTGCATACAATTATATAGCTTCGCATTTTATGATATTAAGTGGTAGACCTCTGTTACCAATGCGAATCTCGTACCCTTTTTCACCTTTAAAAAAGTCACAGTCAACGCATTGATAAAAAGAAAATAAGCAACTAAACGATCGTACTATTTGTGATAACTTATAAGTGAATGGCATGATCTACAAAAACATTAATTATTAGTGAATTAATGTATATTCCATATGAAGCTAAGCTGTATGATTCTGCATGCAATGAACATCAACCACTACTATTCATGAAATGGTGCATTGCATTTGGATTGTAACATTTGTTTTCTACCGTCCAGATAGAATCTAACCCAATCCAATGATTTGGTGCTTCTTGGTCATGTCCAGTTGAGGCATGTAATGATAAATCTTGGTGAGAAGCTAACAGATGAAGAGGTGGAGCAGATGATTAAGGAAGCTGATTTGGACGGCGATGGTCAAGTAAATTACGATGAATTTGTTAAAATGACGATGACTGTTGGGTAGAAAGATGAGAGAGGAGTCAAATTCTAACTCTGGTGGTCATTACTTAATTTCATGGATTGTTAACTCAGCTACCCGACAAGTGTATTTCTTTTTTAGTTATTTTTTTATTATTGCATTGTTTGTCGTACCTAACTTCGCCTACAATTTATCAATGACTATAAGTTAGAATGACTAGTCAACTACCATTTTATTTGTTTGTTGCTGAATTGTGTCTTTCGTTTGTATTAATGTAAAAGTTATCATCGTCCCTGTCTAATGTGTCTGGCCACAGTTGTGGAATAACAACTAAGATTTGATCACTATGTGTTTGTGTCCAAACCACAACATTTTTTATGTAATATTTTGTTAGATTATTATTTATAATTCTACAAATTCATTTTCATACAACCAGAGCAATGCTCTCATTTCTTTCCGACATGAGGGACGACTCCTATTTTAATCTTTTCATACGATAACTCGCTCTTTAGTTAACACCGTTTCTTCTTGATTACACTCACGTCGTAACTCCTTTTGGGTGTAAGACACAGGGTTTTGTTCCCTAAACCTTTGAATGAAGTAGATGTCATTTAAACTAATACTTGTTGGTCTCTAGTATGTCCGTTTGCAATGATCCCACTACAACATTAAAGAACTGAAGACCTAACAATCTAACCACTTCCAAACTTCAAATGACATGTCGTGGACAAAGGAAGTCTGTGTATTGGTACATCCCAAACTATACCTATAAAACATGACATGACCTGGAATAAAAAATCTTGTATGACATTTGTTATAAACCCACTATATACATTTTTATAACTAACAGCAGTGCATAGTAAAGCTACAAGATTAGAATAAAATAATAAATAGTGGAAATTATATTGCAAATAATTATCAAAACAACAAACAACGGATCTAAATAAAGACAAATAGTGTCATTCCAGGAGATATTGTAATACGAACAGACACAGTGGGCGTAAAACCCCGTCCTAATGTCTATCTGATCCAAATATATGTTTGACATTTTTATCAACTCATAAATTACAACAATAGAAATTATTATTTTAACTTGTTGGACCTGAAACATATTTTGGGCTCTTTTTAAATACTCATAGGTCTTTAGGTTGTTTCATTGGCCTTTTGAGATGGTTTATTTGTATTTGGGTCATTTTATTTGTTTCCACGCCTTGTTTGTTTGTTTTCCAGGCCAAGTCAATGAGCTTTGGCCTAGGCTATATAAATACTCGTTTAGCCTAATAGACAGCCACCCAATTTATTTTATGTATTCTTTGCAGACAATCTTATCTTCTCTTCTTTTCATGCCACCCTCCCTTATTACCCTATTCATCCGTGTGTATAACAATAGTGGTATTCCACTGCACTCATCCTTTGGTCATTCTTCAAATTAAGTTTGGTAATGATTTTATAAGGTAATCACCACTATGTCAGTGAGAAGTTGGAAGGGTGTTGTAGGTTTCCCTTTTATTATATATTATCATTTCTATTGATCCTTTCATAGTTGTATTGTATATTTTTAGATGGTTCTAGTTCGCGTGATAAAGACAAAGACATCACCGCTGATTTGTCTATTTAGGTAGAAAGTCGTTCTATCATCGGTTTTGTTAAACTTTTTTTTTTAATCAAAATTTATTGTGTGGTTTTGAATAGAGGTTTATACCCTACTTACTATGTGACTGTCATTCTTAGATTATCTATATGTTTACCATGTTTTTCTTAAAGTTTAATCTTGAGCATGGTGATATGACAGAAAAATACAAGAAAAGAGAGAGGGAAGAGGGAGTGTTAAAAAAATAATAATAAAATTAAAGAAAAAAATATTGGACTAGGTTAGGATTGCTGTCTTCTTGTGCGCAGTCTTGTTTTCATATGTTTGTCTCCCTATGCTGTCACGGGACTAGAGTTTTGCGGAATAGAAACTCTCCGTGCGGCCTTAGACTATCGTTCTCGCAATAGACTAAGTAAGCCTTCCTCACAAAGCTAGCTAGAATGCTAAGTTTATAACCAAACTGAAATGAGAGAGACTATGCAACCATCTGTGAAAGTGCTACTTCTCTTTGTTTTTTTTTTATAAAGCTTATTATGCCTTTCTGTTTTGGCCGCCAACGTCCTGCTCTTTTATTTAATTTTTTTGTTTTGAGCTTATTGAACCCCTTAGGGTTGGCTGTTAACGCCTTCAAAAAGGAGTGCTTTTATTTTTTTTGTCCAGTAGCGTAAATTTGACCTCTCTTTTGTTTTTTTTTCTTTTAAGTTATTTAATAATGCTATATATTGCCTGCAATGTCAGGAAGCTCCGCCCCATCTTATTCCCTAGTGCAATCGCTTCTCTAATATTACAAACCCATAAGTGCCCCAAAAGCAAAGCATTAATTGAAACAATTGCAATTCAATCTTTATTTTTTTTCAACATATTTAATGCTTGTTCTTCTCTACCATTATTTTTGGGCTTGATGTGAGCATGGATAAATAATGACAAAGATTAAAGGCTTAGATTACAGACAAAGATTAATATTGGGCTTTCAGAAACGTGGTATTGGTGAATTTTATAAATACTAGTTTATGAGGTTAGTATAATCTTAAGTTGAGTTTATACTTGGATGGATATGCTGGAGGATGTTGTAATTCATTGCACGTTTAATTTTTTTTTAAACGTATTAATGAGTACTGCTATTTTATTTAAGTATATTGGTTTTATACATGTTTTATGTATAGAATCCCAGTGGTAGAGAAGAGTTACGGACCTGTTCGAGAGTTATATGGATGTTGTTATGTTTTGCCGAACATATGCTTTGCAGGCTTATTTGTTATGAGTATTGAGATAGGTTTAATATGTTTATGGGTTTCTCTACCTAGTCTCGGATAACACTGGTAGTAGGGGTTTATGTATATTTATATTTTCAAAATTAAGCTAACACTGCTATTGGGCTTTTGATTTTCCTTTATTAGAGGTTACTCGTGAAGTATTTTCTATGTCCTCCCCGATAGGTTTTCATTGAGCAATAGTAACCTGTATTTAGTTGTGGTTGTTATATTATAAACCTAATGGGTTGGTTTACTCTGTTCTACAAGCACACACAATCATATAGAGTAGGCGGAAAGTAGTAAAAAACAAGAGGGAAAGGACTGAAAATATATCTCATTCAGAAACACACAAGCAGTTTACATCCCTATCTGGTTTTCAAAACCAATGCTTGTCCCCATCTGCCTCTGTTGTCCAAGCTTTTGCTGCAAAACGGTAAAATTGCTAGTCAAATAATATCACAACAAGCCTTTGTCCCCAACATTCAGACTTGAACTAGCCTAGGGGCACTCTTGATGTCTAGATTCGAATTAGCCTACACGTCAAAGTGCCACACAGACTCAAACTGAGATACAGGACATCCTGATGTTCAGACTTGAATCGGTCTACAAGGCATCCAATGAGCTCGTGCAAGGAATAACCACCCATATACCTCCCGGTTCGGAAAGCACCTCTCCTCTCTCTAGGAGCAACAAAACATACCTTGCATGGCCAATGACAAAAGGATCCTTCAAACAAAGCACAAACAAGGCACATACTATAAGAACCCCAAATCCTAATCTATTATTATATCCTACTGTTAGGACCCTGACCGCTGTGAAACCCAAACGAGCCCAAAAACAAGGACCTATTTGAATCCTTACATGGCTTGCCTATCTAAATTTCCAATTTTAGAATATTTATTCTTTGTACTGATAATAATTGGAGCATTATATTGGACAAGCATTCTGGTATCATACGGAGTGAATAAAATATCAGTGGAAGTCTTTAAAAATCAAACAAGTAAACCTCCAATATAATCCGGAAACAAACAAGCAAAGGAGGAACTTAAAAAACTAGAAAATAGTCCAATCAAAGTTCATGTTGGATGTGCAAGCAATCAAGGTAACAACAATGCAAATGTGATGCAATATCGCCCTGTCGTGCAGCTTTGATCTCACACATTGGTACCACGAACAACGAATATACCGAAGCCTGAAAAGTGGTGAAAACAATAGGATGAGATTAAAGAATCTCAGTAGTGTCATAACATCATAAGATCTATAGAAATCTTAAATAAACATCTCCCAAACAACATCAGATCAGCCTATACAATTAAAGAGGTATCACGTAATTCAACAATCAAACAATAAGGTTATGGCCAAAAGCTAAGGTTAAGGGTGGACTACAAACACTGCCAAAACTCAGAAGTACACAGGCAGGTAAATCATCAATCTATCTCATCAACAGAAAAGCCCATCCCCTTCCACCTGTGTTGTCCAAGGTTTCGCTGCATAAAGGGTAAAAAGGTTAGCACACAAGCTAATCAGCAAGCCTATTCATCCTGCCACACAAGGACAAGGCATCCAAGTCAGACAAGTACAAGGACATCCAAACCACACAAGGATAAAGGCATCCAAACCACACAAGGCTAAGGACATCTTGCCACACAAGGCTAAGGACATCTTGCCACACAAGGACAAGGTGTCTACCCACACAAAGATTAGGCATCCAGCATGCACAGGCTTCGGATTGCCACCCATACGACTCCCATACTAGTAAGAACCTCTCCTCTCCCCAAGAGCATCAACGCTTACCTCGAATGGCCACTAGAAAGGATCTTGACACACAAACACATACAAGCACACACAGACAAGCACATAGCACAAAACCACAACGGAGTATTCTTAATTATGTCAGAACACAATCAGCATATTAAATACACACAACACATGCAAGCTAGGCACTCATATCCTATCTTAAGGGATTCGGTATAGCCTAGATAAGTCTCAAATCAATCTGCAACTCATGCATATACTATCTCACACATATGCGCATACATTAACAAAAGGATCTCTGGAGAAACCAATGAGGCATAGATCCGACCTCTCTTGTCTCTAAACAAGAAGCTATTCCTTTGCCATTATTTAATAATTCTGAACCACCTATAGCATCACAAGGCAAACATAAAACCAAACTAAGCATGCATACCCAATAACCAAGTAAATATCCTAGTTCCTTACCAATTTTACTCACCAAACCTATCAGAAACCAATGATAAGATGCCTTAGGTGCCTTCCCTTTGGATATGTGATGTGATAGCCAAGAACTTAACAAGAAAAAACTTGAATTATCTTCCCTAATCAATATACAATTCTAGGCACTAAGAATAAGGCAATAGGGCAAGTTGCGATTTTATGTTAACAAGTTATAAGGGTTGTGATTTAATGTTAACAAGGAAGGATTAGCTGTTTACAACATGTACAATGAAAAGAAATAAGATCATAATCTAATAGGTTAATCAATTGATCAAGATAGGCAACAATAAAACAAGGGTAGGGAATACCGATTTCATGTATAAAGAAGATTCAAAGAAGGAATTCATGATTTTACAATATCAATGGATGCTAAACAATCATAAAAACAAGAGGAACAAGAACAGAAATCAATTGAAGGCAGAATCACACAATTTTGGAATTAATCCTGCCGAATTAAGACCTAAATTACGACAATGAAATACTAACCTCCAGACTATAAACCCAAGATTTTCTGATAGAGGATGGAAAGATATTTCCAACAAGCTATTATTTGCAAGAATCCGACAAACGATGAGAGAGTTATGCTATTTTGAAGTTCAAGCAAATTTCGGCTGCAATAGGGAGGTGTAGGGTTTTAGGTTGGATGAATTTTGTATATTTTCTATGTAAATTTTAAGTGTAGCCGGCTTCGTCTTTATATTAGGTGGTTTTGAGATTAATTTCCCTACTTTAAGGGTTGGATTAAAGTAAGATAATTATCAGAATTAAATTCTGTAATTATCCTCTCTTAATTTTAAGGATTTTATTTTCTAAGGTGAGTATCAACCAATAAAGAACCAAATCAAAGGGAATTAATACCATAAATAATTACTAGATGTTTCATACCATTGTTGGCCATCATACATCCATTCCTTCAGGAGAAAAATAGTTTTTTCACTTGCATTGGCTTCTGGACCTCTAGAACTCAAAATTCCGGGTCTCATATCCTTCCCTCCTTATAAGATTTTCGTCCTTGAAATTTCAGCACGAGTACCTAAGAAAACATGTAAGTAAATTTTGCATGCATAGATTCCTCAGTATCCCAAGACTTTTCCTCAATTTGACGATTACGCTAAACAACTTGTACCAGAGGCACGCTTTGACTGCAAAGTTGACGAATTGAACGATCTAGTATAGCAACTGGCTGTACGGGATAGGATAAGTCTTCAGCAATCTTGACTGGTGGTTTTTCAAGCACATGAGCAGGGTCTCGCGCATACTTTCTCAACATTGAAAGGTGAAACACATTGTGAATTATTTCTATATTTGGAGGTAAGGCAAGTCAGTATGCAATAGGGTCGATCCTCTCGACAATGTCATTGAGACCAATGTAACGAGGTGCTAACTTACCTCGCTTCTGAAAACGAAGGACACCATGTTGTGAATTCTTTCCATATTTAGAGGTAAGGCAAGTCAGTATGCAATAGAGTCGATCCTCTCGACAATGTTACGCAGACCAATGTAACAAGGTGCTAACTTACCTCGCTGCTGAAAATGAAGGATTCCATTCCACAGGGCAACTTGCAATTATCGGCGTAGCTTTTCTGCTGATCCTAGGCTGACTTTAGCTATTGTCGAACCAAGTTCAACTGCTTTGTTGCTTGATCAATCAATTCCGGATTGTCTAGGCATCTATCGCCTACTTCATTCCCACAAATAGGTGTTCTGTAGCATCTCCCATATAGTGCTTGATAAGGTGCCATACCGATGCTTTCATGAAAGATATTATTGTAAGCAAATTCTACGAATGGAAGGCATTGATACCAACCACTATGCTGGTCTAGTATACTCGTATGTAATATGTCTTCGAGTGTCTGAATCGTCCTCTCTGATTGACCATTCGTCTGGAGATGAAACGTTGTACTAAAGTTTAGTCTCAATCCTAGTGCATTCTAGAATTTCTCCCAAAATCGTGATGTGAAACGAGAGTCATGATCTGAAAAAATGGAAACTAACACTCCATACAATCGAACAATCTCGTCCAAGTAATGAACAACCAATTTCTTTGGTGTATGTGTCACACGTACAGAAAGGAAGTGTGCATATTTCATCAACAGATCCACGATTACCCAAATGGCATCATATCATCGTTTAGATCTAGTCAATCCAGTCACAAAATCCATCGTGATATGCTCCCACTTCCTTTCTGAAATCGGAAGTGACTGAAGTAGACCTGCAGGTCTTTGATGCTCGATCTTTACTTGTTGACATATGATACATCGGGCAACGAACTCAGCAATGTGACTGACCCTTATTGTTCGGCCACCAATACGGCTCTTTTAAATCTCAGTACATCTTTGTGCAACAAGAATTGATAGCGAACTTTGAACTATGTGCCTTAGTTAAAATAAGATTACGAATATCAATATCTTGTGGAACACATATCCAATTTCTGAAGACAAGAACTTCGTCATCTCATACTCTGAAATCGCGAGCTATGGCATCAACACCATCAGACAGTTGCTTCCGAATTTCAACTAGTTTCGGATCCTCTAGCTAAACCAAGGAAACTACGGATTTGAAACACAGTTCGCAGGGGTTCCCAAGCAACTACGACTTTAATTTTCTTTGGATCAACTAAAACACCCTAGACAGAAACAATATGGCCAAGGAAACCTACT
Organism: Passiflora organensis; assembly: GCA_019739055.1. NCBI lineage: Eukaryota > Viridiplantae > Streptophyta > Magnoliopsida > Malpighiales > Passifloraceae > Passiflora > Passiflora organensis. Next base: position 42,008 of record JAEPBF010000234.1, read on the forward strand.
TCGCGTAACCAGAATTCGCATTTGGAGTACTTTGTGAATAACCGTCGATCCCTCAAAAACATTCAGCACAATCCGCAAGTGCTCAACTTACTCCTCTTCCGATTTTGAATAAATCAGAATGTCGTTGATGAAGACTATTAAGAATTTGTCTAGGAACTAATAGAACACACGATTCATCAAGTCCATGAACATGGCTGGTGCATTGGTCAAACCAAATGGCAAAACTAGAAGTTTATAGTGGCCATATCGCGATCTGAATGCGGTCTTCGAAATATCAACATCACGAAATCACAATTGATGGTATCTAGATCTGAGGTTGATCTTGGAAAACATGGCAACACCCTTGAAAATAATTAGAACAAAATCTAGATCCGAGGATTTTTTGGAAGCATCATGCACGTGTGTGAGATACGCAGTACATCCCTTGCGGATTAATCGCTTTGCATCAAGCCAGGAAATCATGCAAGTTGGAACAACTTGCCTAACACCTTCAAAGTAATACTCGGCACCATGAAAAAAAGTGAACCACACAATGTAAGGACCCAAGCCCAACCTATTAGGACACCTACTGCCGTGAAACCCAAATAGGCCCTCGCAAGGTCTTATTTGCATCCTACAAGGCTCAAGTTACCTAATTGTCAATTTTATTGGTTGATTTATATGATATTTAAAGGTTGGAGCATATTCATACATTAATGAATTTCTAGCTTATATGGAGTGGAAGAAAACATCAGCGGAAGACTTATATAATACTCAAAACAAATGGAAACATAACACAGAAGTCCCATAGGAATCTCAAAACATCAACCAATAGTATCATGCATATTTCGGAAGCAACAAAATAGGAAAGAGGGATTGGAAAGCCAGAAATCAAATCCACACAAGTTCAAAGATATGACATGTACAATAAAAAAAACAAGGTCAGAATCCAATAGGTTAATCAGTTAATCAAGATAGGTATTAATAAAGTAAAGGTAGGGCATATGCATGCTGACTTTATGAATAGGGAAGATTGAAAGGATGAATTCATGATTTTGAAATCATGAATGGATGCTAAACAATCATATGAATAAGAAGAACAGTAACAGAAATCAATTGAAGGTAGAATCACACCATTTTAAAACCTAATCCCACCGAATTTCGACCTAAATTATGAAAAATAAAAAATAACCTTCAGAAGAAAAACTCAAGATTTCTGTGCATAGAACAAAAAGTGTTTTCTAACAACCTAATATTCACAAGAATTTCACAAAGGATGAAAGAGTTATGCTATTTTGATATTCAAGCAGATTTTGGCAATTCTGTCAAAATACGATTTAACTTTTAACATAGAAAAACTAACTTAAAGATGCAAAACACAAGATTTTTGGAATGATGATGAAAAAATATTTTCAACAAGTTATTGTTTGCAAGAATCCGACAAGCGATGAGGGAGTTATGATATTTTAAATTTCAAACAAATTTTGGTAATTCTGTCGTAATATGATTTAACTTTTAATAAAGAAAAACTAACCTACAGAAGAAAAACTCAATATTTCTGGGTATAGAATAGAACGAGCTTTCCAACAAGCTATTATTCACAAGAATCCGACAAAGGATGAGAGAGTTATGCTATTTTGAAGTTTAAACAAATTTTAGCAATTCTGTCGAAATACGATTTAACTTTTAACAGAGAGAAATTAACCTCCAGATGAAAAACTCAACATGGTTAGAAAGAGTATGTAGAGAGATTTCTAACAAGCTATTAGTTGCAAGAATTCAACAAAAGATGAGAGAGTTATGCTATTTTGAATTTCAAGTAGATTTTGGCAATTCTGTCGAAATATGATTTAAATTTTAACAAATATAAAATAACCTCCAGATCAAACAATATTTTCGGAAAGAGGATAAAAAGAGCTTTCCAACAAGCTATTATTCGCAATAATTCGATAAAGGATAAGAGAGTTATGCTAAGATGAAGATCAAAGAGTTTTGGCTAGGGTTTAGACAAAAATCGGAAATTAAGAAGAAGAGGATAAATTACGAAATTTCTATTTGGGTTTTGGTATGTTTAGGTGATAGGCTTGCCACTCTTTTATAGGTGTCTGAAGAGATTTAGTTAAGAGATAAATCCCAAACTATTGTTTGCAAGAATCCGACGAAGGATGAGGGAGTTATGATATTTTGAATTTCAAATAAATTTTGGCAATTCTGTCGAAATACGATTTAACTTTTAATAAAAAAAATCTAACCTCTAGATGAAAAGCCCAAGATTTTTGGAAAGAGGATGAACAGAAATTTCCAACAAGCTATTATTCGTAAAAATCTGATAAAAGATGAGAGTGTTATGTCAAGATGAAGATCAAAGAGTTTAGGCTAACGTTTAGGCAAAAATTTGAAATTGAGAAGAAGGGGATAAATTATCAAATTTCTAAGTGGGTTTTGGTATGTTTAGGTGGGATAGGCTAGCCACTCTTTTATAGGTGTCTAAAGATATTTAGTTAAGAGATAAATCCCTACTTTTAATCTTAAAAATATAATTAAAAAATAATTCTATTAGATGGATAATTCTATTTAAAAGGATAAATTTATTAAAAGAGATATTCTATTTAAAAAGAAGAATTATCTAGTATCTTAGATAATAAGGAATAAAAATAAGGATAATTAATATAAAAATACCAAAATTAAAATAGAAAATAACTGACAGCAACCATTTTAGGCCATCACGCATCTATTTTTCAGGGACAAAATAGTCATTTCAGCTGCATCAGCTCCCGGACTTCTAGAACATCTAAACTAGTAAGGGTCGGGGTCTCACACACAAGCTTGGTGAAACACTCTATTCAAGATTGATATTTCACCAGACAGCCCATAATTAAGATCACGTCCAGCTCTCGAATGTCTAATGGGATCAGATCCACCTCAAATACATTTGGACCCATATGTACGGCACCGTCGATGTGGACTAGATCACAAATCAGTTGCTCTCCCAAAGGAGTCAGAATCGCAATAGGAGGAGACAAAGGAGACATAGGCCGATCCGTGCTAAGTTCTGTCCTTGGACTTACAAATGACCTCTTTGCTCCAGGATCTAACAACATTTTAGCATTTTGAGAAGAGACTGAAATAGTACCTATCACCACATCAGGGATAGCCTCGACGTCAGTGAGGGTGAATAGCCTCATTGGTCTTGGTTGTGCCTCACTCATGGATCAGTTTGGTTGTTCTCCTAGTGCGTATGCTAGTGGTTTGGTGGGATTGTCATACCCACCTCGGCCTGCATTTGGTGTGCCTGTGATATGCCTAGGTTTTGGGAATTCCCTCTAAGTGTGCCCCATCTCGCCACAATTGTAACATCTTTGTTGCTGAGAATTCCACATAGATTTATGGGAATTTGGACCAGAAATATTCTTCTTGTTGTTACCTCCATTGCCATTATTTTTGAAGGATAGGATCGTAAAGGATAAAATCCTGTGCGCCTATTGAATTTTGAATCTCGCCTGAAAGATCCACCATTAGTTGCTGCGGACGGCTTCCTACTTTGCTCGATCATTTCGGCTTCAGTTGCAGCAATTGTGAAACCCCCAATTTTGAGTCCTAAAAGTCCAGAAACCAATACAGGTGAAAAGACCATATTGCTCCGGAAGAAAAGCATGTGTGATGGCCGAAACTGATAAGAAATGTCTAGTAATTAATTTTGGTTTTAATTCCCTTTAATCCAGTTTTTTAAAGGTTGATAATTACCTTGGAAATCAAAATTCCTAAAATTAATTCTGATAATTATATTATTTTAATCAAGCCTTTAAAATAGTGATTTTAATCCCATAACCACCTCATATAAATAGGAAGCGAGCCACACAAAAATCATATATAGAAAATACACAAAATTCGTAAAATGTAAAAACCTTACACCTCCCAATTTTTGTCAAAATCTGTTGGAACATTAAATCAGCATAACTCTCTCATCCTTCGTTGGATTCTTGAAAATAATAGCTTGTTGGAAATATTTCTTCATCTTCTTTCCAAAAATATTTGGTTTATCATCTTCAGGTTAATTTTTCTATGTCGAAAGTTAAATCGTATTTTGACAGAGTTGCCAAAATCTGTTTAAACTTCAAAATAGCATAACTCTCTCATCCTTTGTCGGATTCTTGCAAATAATAGCTTTTTGGAAAGATCTCTTCATCTTATTTCCATCCATCTTGGTTTTTTTTATTTTAAGGTTAGTTTTTCTTTGTTCAAAGTTAAATCATATTTCGGTGGGAATATGTTTCAAGATTGTGTGATTATATCTTCAATAGATTTCTGTTGTTGTTCCTCTTGTTTGTATGATTGTTTGGCATACATTCATGTTATAAAATCATGAATTCATCCTATGAGTCTTTTCTATACACTTCCAGCCACATAAGGACTAGGTATCCAAGCCATATAAGGACAAGGTTTTCAGCACGAGCATGTTGGGGACTGCCACCCATATAACTCCCATACCAGTAAGAGCCTCCCTTATACTAAGGAGCATCAGTGCTTACCCTTAATGGCCATCGAAACAGGATCCTGACATGCATACACGTACAAGCTCACACAAATCAAGTATAAAGTATAATACCAGAACAGGGTATCTTCAATCATGTCAGAACACAATTATATGCAATTCAAGCACTAAAAACCTAACTCAAGGGTTCTGCATGACCTATAGGATTCATATCTCAATTCGTGATTCATGCACATATCCTAAAATCAATTCACATACAATAATAGCAAGAGCAGGTGTAAGACCCCGAATTTTGAGTCCTAGAAGTCCAGAAGCCAGTGCAGGTGAAAAGACGATTTTGCCCCTGAAGAAAAGAATGTGTGATGGCCGAAATTGGTAAGATTGTTTAGTAAATTATTTTGTTTCTAATTCCTTTAGATCTAGGTTCTTTTAGATGAGTAATTGCCTTAGGAATCATCCTTAAGGCTAGATAGTTTCCTTATAGATTAAAGTCTCTAAAAATAGGGGAAGATAATTAAAGAGTTTAGAGTTTAGTTATCTAGTAAATTATCCTATTTAGTTAAAGTGATTAAAGTAGTAATCATAATTCTATACCCTCTCATTATAAATAGAAAGCCAACCTCACAAAGAATTATTCATAGAAAACCTACAAATTTCATATAGGCTTAAAACCATAGATCTCCCTATAGCCACCATAATTTGCATAAATTTCAAACCATCATAACTCACTCATCGTTCGTTGGATCTCTGCGAGTAATAGCTTGTTGGAAAGCTCTATTCATCCTCTTTCCAACCATTATTTGTTTTTTGTCAGGAGGTTATTATTTCTTTGTCTAAAGTTATTTTGAAAATAGGCGGCGGAATTAGGTTTCCGCCAAATCTTCTTGAACTTCAAAGTAGCATAACTTTCTAGTCGTTTGTCAGAATCTTACAAATAATATCTCGTTGGAAAGCTATTTTCATTATCTTTCCAACCATAAATAAATCGCAGCTTTTATGTAAATATTTTGTTGTAAGTCGAGACGAAATCGTCTTATGCCCTACTTTTAGCAATAGGTTTTGCATAGTTAATTGGAATGGTAAATTCAGGTTGAATATTGATAAGTTCTTGGCTATCACATCACACATCAAAGGGGGAGACACCTGAAACTTCTGATCACTGGTTTTCTGATAGGTTTGGTGAGTGGTATTGGTAAGGAAATAAGGTATTCAATTGATTATTGAATATGCATGCTTAGTTTGTTCTTGTCTTTGCCTGGTGATATTATAGGTGGTTCGGTTTTACCTAATAAAGGAAAAGGAGTAGCTTATTGTTCAGAGACAAGAGAGGTAGGATCTATGCCTCATCGATTTCTCCAGAAACCCCTGCTCTTATTTGATGTTTTTGTTACCTGCCTTTGTTGTATTGTTTGTGATTGGATCGTAGAGTGTGAATATGACATTCGGAATGAGATATGAATATCCTAGGCTATATCGAACCCCTGAGTTAGGAATTGAGTGCTTGGGATGCTATTGTTATATGATTTGGATGTGTTGATTATTTCCTGACATGATTGAGGATACCCTGTTGTGGTATTATGCTTTGTACTTGCCTGTGTGTGCTTGTACGTGTTTGTGTGTCAGGATCCTGTTCCGGTGGCCACGCAGGGTAAGCACTGATGCTCCTAGTGAGAGGAGAGGTACTTACCGATTTATGGGAGGTGTATGGGTGTTGAACCAGCAAGCTAGCGCTGGATATCTGTCCTTGCGAGGCCGGATCCCTGTCTTGCGAGACAGGAAGCCCTTATCTTGCGAGATTTGGGGATGCCCTGGTTGCGACTAAGGGAAGACTTGTCCATGTGGGGCTAGTCGACATGTCCTTGCAAGGATAAGGAGAAAGGCTTACTAATTAGTTTGTGTGTTAACCATCTACCCTTTGTGCAGTAAGTCTTTGACAACACAGGTGGAAGGGGATGGCCTTTCTTCATCATTGAGTGTGATTTTGTTGTATTTCACCTGCCTGTGTACTTCTGAACTTTCGGAAGTGTGGTCCTCCCTCAGCCATAATCTCGGCCTTAACCTCTTTTGGTTTATTGTTGAATTGCGTGATCCCTTTAGTTGTTTAGGGAATGATCTTATGTGAATTGGGAGATTTGTGTTTAGGGATTCTGTAGATCTTATGATGCTGCGACCCTACTGAGATTCTTGTAATCTCAAACCGTTGTTTTTGCCATTTTTCAGGCTTAGGTACATCCTCTATTCGTGGTACCAGTGTGTGAGATCAAGGCTGCACGGCGGGGCGATATCGCATCACAAATACTACTTGTTACTTGCGCAAATAACTTGAAAGATTGGACATTGTTCTGGTTTATTTTTAAGCATTTGTTTGCCTTGCTATTTCCGAACTTGGTTGATGAAATTCTTACTGGTTATTTGGAATCCCTATGGGACTTGTGTGTTATGAACCCAATGGATTGATTTAAGACTTCCGCTGATGATTTTATTTACTCCGTATGTTACCAGAATATGTGTCCAGTATCATGCTCCAATTGATTGATAAGCAACAAAATAAACAAGATTAAAATCGGTATCATATGAGTAGCCTTGTGAAATTCTAATAGGTCTTAGGTGTCGTTGAGACTTATTTGGGTTTTACGGCGGTAATGACCTTAATCGGAGCAATGAATAATGGTTTAGGAATTGGGGTCGTTACAGCAGGTATCGAAAATAACAAACAAACAACAGGGATCTCTGGAGAAACCGATGAGGCATATATCCTAGCTCTCTTATCTTAGAACAAGAAGCTATTCCTTTGCTCTTATTTAATAATTCTGAACCACCTATAGCATCACAAGGCAAAAAAAAAAACCAAACTAAGCATGCATACTCAATAACCAACTAAGTACCTTATTTCCTTAACAATTCCACTCACCAAACATATCAGAAACCAGTGGTCAGATGCCGTAGGTGCCTCCCCTTTGGTTGTGTGGTGTGATAGGCAAAAAATATACGAACTTCGAACACAGTTCGCGGGGGTTCCCAAGCAACTACGACTTCGATCTTCTTCGGTTCAACTAACACACCTTGAGCGGAAACAGCATAGCAAAGGAAACCAACTTTGCGTCACCAGAATTCGCATTTGGAGTACTTTGCGAAAAACCGTGGATCCTTCAAAACATTCAGCACAATCCGCAAATACTTAGCATGCTCCTCTTCCGATTTTGAATAAATCAGAATTTCATCGATGAAGGCTATCACAAATTTATCCATGAACTCATGGAACACACGATTCATCATGTCCATGAACATAGTTGGTGCATTGGTCAAACCGAATGGCATAACTAGAAATTCGTAGTGGTCGTATCGCGATCTAAATGCGGTCTTCGGAATATCAGCATCACGAACTCACATTTGATGGTATCCAGATCTTAGATCGATCTTGGAGAACATGAGTGCACCCTGCAGTTGGTCGAACAAATCGTCGATGCATGGCAAAGGGTACTTGTTCTTTACGTTCACATGATTCAACTGTCGATAGTCGATGCATAATCGTAGCGATCCATCTTTCCTCTTTACGAGCAAGACAGGTGCTCCCAAAGGTGACACACTAGGTCGAATGAAGCCACGATCCAGCAAATCATCCAATTGTGTTTTTAGTTCCTTCATTTCAGTAGGAGCCATACGATACGGAGAAATGGAAATTGGATTCGTACCAGGCACTAACTCAACGTCGAATTCCACTTCCCTTGGTGGTGGTAAACTGGTTATGTCCTCTGGAAATACTTTTAGAAATTCGCGAACCACTAGAATAGAATCCAGATCCGAGGATTCTTTAGAAATATCATGTACGTGCGCGAGGTATGTTGTACATCCTTTGTTGATCAATCATTTTGCATCAAGCCAAGAAATTATGCAACTTGGAACAACTTGCCTATCACCTTCAAAATAGTACTCGGCACCATCAGGAAAAATGAACCACACATGTGTGGTGAAACACTCCATACGGGCTTGATATTTCGCCAGACAGTCCATGCCTAAGATTACATCTAGCTCTCGGATGTGTAATGGACCCATATGTACAGCACAACAGATGTAAACTAGATTACAAATTAGTTGTTCTCCCATAGGAGTCAGAACCACAATAGGAGTCAAGGTAGATAGAGGCCGATCCGTGTTAAATGCTATCTTTGGAATTACAAATGGTCTATGTGCTCCGGGATCTAATAATATTTTAGCATTTTGAGAAAAGACTTAAATAGTACCTATCACCACATCAGGACTAGCCTCGGCATCAGTTAGGGTGAATAGCCTTGTCGGTCTTAGTTGCGCCTCACTTGTGGATCCAATGGGTGGTCCTCCTGGTGTGCGTTTGGTGGGGTCAGCATTCCCACCTCGGCCAGTACTAGGTGCGCCTGTGATACATCTCGGCTTCTGGCATTCCTGCTAATGTGCCCCATTTTGCCACAATTGTAACATCGACGTTGCTGAGAATTCCACGTAGACCCATTGGAATTCAAACCAGAAAAGTTCTTCTTGTTATTACTTCCATTGCTATTAATTTTCTGATGATAGGACCTTAATGGATAGGGTCCCGTATGCCGATTAAGTTTTGAATCGCGCCTGAAGGATCTGCCACTAGTGGCTACGGATAGCTTTTTGGTTTGCATGATCTTTTCGGCTTCAGTCGTGGCAATAAAAAGTTCATGCAAATTCTGTACCGATGTCATACCAATGATGGTTTTGAGTTTGGTACTCAGCCCATCTTGAAATCGTCTAGCAAGCTGGTATGGTGAGCGATCCTCTTCAGGTGCAAATAGGGACAACTCCCTTAATGCCTTCTCATATTCCACCACCGAACGGGTGCCCTGTTCAAGCTTGTAGAAAACTTGTCGCTGCTCGCTTTTATGGAATCTCGTATAGAACCTTTCGTTGAATTTATACCGAAATTCATCCCATGTAGGCAGACGATCGCCAAATCGCAAGCTCACCGCTTTCCACCATGCGAGAGCTTCTCCCTCAAGTAATAAAGTGGCGATGGCAACCTTGTCATCATCTGAAAAAGGTAAGAACAAGGACACTCAGCATAAGGTGTCGATCCATTCATGAGTAGCAGCAGCTCCAGCTGAACCATTGAAATCTTTACATCCTACTTGTTGAGCTTCCTTCAACAATTCGGTAATCACGATGTGAAGTCTCTCGGCTTCCTTAGGATGCGCCGGCTGTACAGGTTCAAGTGGAGGAATAGGTTCTTCTACAGGCACAGGTGCATGAGCATTCTGAAATTGCACCTCCATACGCCGTTGATTTGCAGAAATTCCTTGTAATACGTTTAGGATTTGGGCCATCACATGATCGATGGCTGGTGCTTCAGGTTGGTTTTCGGGATCAGCTTTCCCTCCCTGCTCAGTTTGTGCATTTGGCTCCTCTCTCTCAACAGATTGCTATTTGGCTTGAACCTCATACCGACCCCGTCGATCCGTTGTAGCATCCGACCTTGCCATACTATACAAGCATACAATTGTTACTTAACACATAACTAATACGATACTAGGAAAAGAAGTGGTACTTGGTGGAGAGGCGTGCACCGGACGATACACATATGCTGGAAAACAATATACAAATTTTGGAAATTATATGCACACAAGTAAATGCATACTTGTCACTTATATCATCACACATATGTACTCTCGGAAATCATCATCAAGCATTAAGCAAGCATGGATTCACACAATCCATATTCGGCAATCATGCAAACTCACACCCCATGCATTCGACAATACACAGCAGCAATCACACGCATATACATTCGGAAATATAGAAATCACATAGGGACACTTGGTAATATGCCCCAACAACATACACATTCTTGGCAATGACAAGAAACACAGCAAGCATTCACCGAATCACATCAAGGCATACCAGGCATAAGAACATACATAAACATACAGCAAATCAATTTATTATTCTCATCATTTAAATCAATCCCTTTTTAGCATTAATTCACTTTCGATACTAGCCCCTAAGTGATTGAGTGTGTGAGCATGTTCTTACCTACAAACACAAAATCAACAAACAAGTTAGCATATAACTAATTATATTCCTTAAACTATTCTCCGCTACCAAAACTTGTAACGATCCTAACTCCTAACCCATTATTAATTCCTTCGATTAGGGCCCTTACCACCATGAAACCCAAACAAGCACAAGAACCAGGACCTATCCAAATCCCACAAGGCTTACTCATCAAATTCTCGATTTTTAGCATGTACATTCTTTATGTTTATTAACAATTAGAGAATGATATTGGACAAGTATTCTGGTATCATACGAAGTGAATGAAATATCAGCGGAAGTCTTTAAATAAAATCAATGAATCCATAACACATAAGTCCCATAGGGATCCAAGTATCTAGCAAGTTAACCCCCAACATAAATCGGACACAACAAGTAAAGTAGGAATCTTGAAAAACCAGAATGCAGTTCAGTCATAATTCATGTTATATGCACAGGCAATCAAGGAACAGGTAAGCAAATGTGATGCGATATCGCTCCGCCGTGCAGCCTTGATCTCACACACTGGTCCGATGGACAGTGGATGTACCTAAGCCTGAAAAATGGTGAATATAATTGGATGAAATTACAAGAATCTCAATAGGGTCACAACATCTTGAAATCTACGAAAATCTTAAACACAAATCTCCCGAACAACGTCAGATCATCCCTACACGATTATGGCTATCACGTAATTCAAGAATCAATCAAAGGGATAGGGCCGAAACTAAGACTGAGGGTGGACTACTACACTTCCGAAAATCAGAAGTACACATGCAGGTAAAACTCATAAGATTACTCTTGGCACTGGAAAGAAAGAAAACTCATCCCATTCCACTTGTGTTGTCCAAGGATTATTGCACAAAGGGTAAAAGATTAGCACATAAGCTAATCAGCGAACCTATTCATCATGCCACACAAGGATAAGCCATCCAAGCCACACTAGGACCAGACATCCAGACAACACAAGGACAATGTTTCCAGCGCATGCATGCTGGCGATTGCAACCTATACAACTCCCGTACCAGTAAGAGCCTCCTCTCTCCCAAGGAGCATCAGTGCTTACCTTGAATGTCCATCAGAACAGGATCTTGACATACATACACGAACAAGCACACATAAGCAAGCATAAAGCATAATACCACAATAGGGTATCTTCAATCATGTCAGAACACAATTATATGTATGCAATTCAGGCACTAAAAACCTAACTTAAGGGTTGGGTTATAGGATTCATATCTCAATCAGCGATTCATGCACATATCCAACAATCAATTCGCATGCAATAATAACAATGGAAGGTATCGAAAATAAAAACAAACAATAGGGATCTCTGAAGAAACCGATGAGGCATAGATCCTACCTCTCGTCTCAAAACAAGAAGCTATTCTTTTTCCTCTTATTTAATAATTCCGAACCACCTATAGCATCACAAGGCAAAGATAAAACCAAACTAAGCATGTATACTCAAAAACAAAGTAAGTACCCTATTTCCTTACCAATTCCACTCACCAAAACTATTAGAAACCAATGGTCAGATGCCACAGGTGCCTTCCTTTTGGTTCAACCTGAATTACCACCCCAATTTAACTATGCATATTTTGGCACTAAGCTTAGGACACAAGATAATTTGCGATTTCATGTTATCAAGGTGTAAGGGTTGCAATTTCATGTTAACAAAGAAGGATTAAGTGTTTATAACTTATACAATCAAAAGAAACAAGATCGGAATCCAATTGGTTAATCAATTGATCAAGATAGGTAATAATAGGGAAAGGGTAGGGCATACTGATTTCATGTATAGAAAAGATTCAAAGGATGAATTCATGATTTTATAACATTAATGAATTCCTAACAATCATACGAACAAGAGGAACAACAACAGAAATCAATTGAAGACAGAATCACATAATCTTGAAACCTAATCCCGCCGAAATATGATTTAACTTTCGACAAAAAAAAAATTTCCTTAAGACACAAAAATCAAAATTTTATAAAGAGGAAGAAAAGATCTTTCCAATGAGCTATTATTTGCAAAAATCTGACAAAGGACGAGAGAGTTATGCTATTTTGAAGTTAAAAAAGATTTTGACAATTCTGTCGAAATACGATTTAACTTTTGACAAAGGAAAGCTAACCTACAGAAAATAAACCAAATATTTTTGGCAAGCTCATGAATAGAGCTTTCCAACAAGCTATTATTTGCAAGAATCAGACAAAGAATGAGAGAGTTATGCTGATTTGAAGTTTCAGCTGATTTCGGCAGAAATTGGGAGGTGTAAGGTTTTTAGGTTTTACGAATGTTGTGTATTTTCTGTATTAGATTTTTGTGTGGCTTGCTTCCTATTTATATAAGGTGGTTATGAGATTAAAATCCCTATTTTAAAGACATGATTAATGTAAGATAATTATCAGAATTAAATTTTGTAACTATCCCCTCTTAATTTTAGGGATTTTAATTTCTAAGGTAGTTATCAACCTATAAAGAACTAGATTAAAGGGAATTAAAACCAAAATTAATTACTGGATATTTCTTACCAATTTTGGCCATCACAGATCCTTTTCTTCAGAGTCAAAATGGTCTTTTCACCTGCACTGGCTTCTGGACTTCTACAAAATTCAGAGTCTTACAAACAAGAAACAGAATGAAGAGAAGATTCTAACAAGCTAACATCCACAATAATTTGATGAAGTCTGAAAGAATTCAGCTAGGGTTTATCAGAGAAAAAATTTGGTAATTGAAGGGAGCAGGAGGTAATTTCCAGATATTTTAAAGTAATTTTTGGTATGCCTAGGTAGGGTGGCCAGATGGTTAATTTATAGAGTCTTAGGGGATTAACTTTCCTTACTCTTATGGTTAGATAAACTCAGATAATGCTTAAAAGATAATTCTATTAAAATAGTAATTGTGTTTGAAAGGAAAAATTATCTAATACTTTGGATAATAAGGGATAAAACTAAGGATAATAGACACAAAATTACCAGAATTAAAATAAGGAATATTCAGCAACAGCAATTTAAGGTCATTCACGCATTCATTTCTTCATGAGAAAAATAGTCATTTCTACTGCATCGGCTCCTACACTTCCTGAACATCTATATTATAGAGGATCGGAGTCTCACATCCTCACCTCATAAAAAAATTTTCTTCAAAATTTCTGCGCAAGAACTATGGGTTATAGACTTACCATACTTTTGTTGTGCCACTCCGTTTCCTAGTCCACCTTGACATACTAAACAAAACACACATATGATATAATTATCCAATACGAAATACAAAACTAGAAAAGAGATGGTATCTTGGTGGAGAGACGTACACTGGACGATATGTATATGCTCGAAATAAAACACAAACATGCACACAAAACACAACAAGCATACACACATAGCACACAACACTCAGCAAATTATATATATCAACATGCAATCAATATACAAAAACATGCAAATCCTATAATTATGCTTTCAAACTTGTAAGTCATAATAAATTAAAGTACATATAGACATATGCGCATGCTTTCAAAATTGAGAACACAATATCATGCAAATCACACAATCTACAAAACCATGATCCGCTACCACACTTTTAAGGACCCAAACCCAATCTCTAAGGACTCTTACCACAATGAAACCCAAATAAGCCCTCGCAAGGTCCTATTCGAATCCCACAAAGATCAAGTCTTACTAGTTACAAATTTTGTTGGTTGATTCATTTGTTTTTAAAAGGTTGGAGCATGTAATTCATTAAACAAAATTCTGGTTTATATATAGTGAAAGAAAACATTAGTGGAAGACTTATACTAATCCATAAAACAAGTGGAAACATAACACACAAGTCCCAAAAGAATCTCAAAACATTAACCAATTATTCATAAGAATTTCGGAAGCAACAAGAGGTGAAAGAGGAGTTGAAATGTGAGACCCCGAATTTTGAGTCCTAGAAGTCCAGAAGCCAGTGCAGGTAAAAAGATCATTTTACCCCTGAAGTAAAGGATATGTGATGGCCAAAATTGGTAAGGAATGTTTGGTAATTATTTCTGGGATTAATTCCCATTAATTTGGTTCTTAATTGTTGATAATCACCTTAGGAATTAAAATCCCTAAAATTAAAAGGGAATAGTTACAGAATTTAAATCTGGTAGTTATCTTATTTTAATAAAGTCTTTAAAGTAGTAATCTTAATTCCATACCCATCCTTTATAAATAGGAAGTGAACCCAACAAAAATCATTCATAGAAAACACACAAAACTTGCATAGCCTAAAACCCTTACAGCTCCCTATATCTGCCAAAATTTGGTGAAATTTTAAACCAGCATAACTCTCTCATCGTTTGTCGGATTCCTGAAAATAATAGCTTGTTGGAAAGCTCTCTTCATCCTCTTTCCAAAAAATATTTTTTGTTTTCTGGACGTTCGAATTTCTTTGCCAAAAGATAAACTAAAAATCGATGGCGGAATTAGGATTTAAGATTTGTATAATTCTGCCTTTGATTGATCTCTGATGATGTTACCTTTATTTGTATCGTTGTTTAATATCCATTCATAGTGAAAAATCGTGAATTCATCTTTTGAATCTTTTCTATACATGAAATCAGTATGCCCTACATCTTTGCCCTACTGCCCTATTGTGCTTATCTTGATCAATTGATTAACCTATTGGATTCTGATCTTGTTTCTTTTGATTATACAGGTTATAAACCCTTAATCTTTCCTTGTTAACATGAGATCGCAACTCCTAGAACTTGTTAACATGAAATCGCAACTTACCCTATTGCCCTATTCTTAATGCCAAAAATTGCATGTTAATTAGGGATGGTAATTCAGGTTGATTCTTGTTAAGTTCTTGGCTATCACATCACACATCCAAGAGGGAGGTACCTGCGGCATCTGATCACTGGTTTCTGATAGGTTTGGTGACTGGAATTGGTAAGGAAATGAGGTATTTAATTGGATATTGGATATGAATACTTAGTTTGGTTTTGGCTTTGCCTAATAATGACTTAGGTGATTCGGAAGTATCTAGTAAGAGAAAATGAATAGTCTCTTGTTCAAAGACAAGAGAGGTAGGATCTATGCCTCATTGGTTCTCCAAAGACCTCATTGTTTGCTTAATTGATTTCGGTACCTATGATTGTGAAACTGTATGCGCATTCATATTAAATAATGCATGCTTGAGTTGCGGATTGAATTAAGGAATTTCTAGGCTATACCGAATCCCTTAAGGTAGGTTAGGAATGCCTAGCTTGCATGTGTGATGTGTATTGAACATGCTAAATGTGATATGACAGAATTGAGAATACCCTGTTGTGGTTTTATGCTTTGTGCTTACCCGTGTGTGCTTGTATGTATTTTTGTGTCTGCATCCTTTTCCGATAGCCATTCGGGGTAAACGCTGATGCTCCTAGTGAGAGAGGAGGTTCTTACTGGTATGGGAGTCGTATGGGTGGCAAATCCTAGCAAGAGCTCGGTGGATGTCTAGTCCTTGTGTGGCAGGAACCTCTTAACCTTGTGTGGTTTGGGAAGCCCTTATCCTTATGTGGTTTGGCATGCTCTTGTCCTTGTGTGGCATGGGATGTTATGTCCTTGTGTGGCAAGATGAATAGGCTTGCTGATTAGCTTGTGTGTTAACCAATTACCTTTCCTGCAGTAAGCCTTGGACAACACAAGTGGCAGGGGATGGCCTTTTCTTCAACATTGCCGAGAACAATCTGATGAGTTCTGCCTGCCTGTGTACATCTGATACTTTTTAAAAGTGTTTGTAGTCCCCCTCAGCCTTAGATTCGGCCCTACCCTTTTTGATTGAATCTTTGAATTTCATTAATCCCTTTAGTTGCGTAGAAATAATAAGATGTTATTCGGGAGATTTGTGTTTATGGTTTTGCAGATCTTATGACGTTGTGACCCTACTGAGATTCTTGTAATCTCATTCCGTTGTTTTCACTATTTTTTTCAGGCTTAGGTACATTCATTACTCGTGGTACCAGTGTGTGAGATCAAGGTTATACGTCGGGCCGATATCGCATCACTTTTGCATACCTGTTCCTTGATTACTTGCGCATATGACTTGAATAAAAATTGGACTACTTTCTAGTTTATTTTAAGATTCCTCCTTTGCTTGTTATTTTCGACTATGTTGGAGGAATTCCTGTTAGTTATTTGGATCCTTACGGGACTTGTGTGTTATGAATCCAGTGATTTAATTTAAAGACTTTCGCTGATGTTATTAAACATTTAGAATGAACATGCTAAAAGTTGAAAACTTAATGAGTAAGCCTGGTGGGATTCAGATAGGTCCTAGGTGTCTTTGGGCTTGTTTGGCTTTCACGGCGGTAATGACCTTAATCGGAGAAAATACTAATAGGTAGGAATTGTGTTCGTACCAGGTTTAGTAGCGGAGCATGGTTTAGGGAAAATAATATGTTATATGCTAACTTATTTGTTGATTTGGGTGTTTGTAGGTAAGGAAATGCGCACAAACTCACTCACTTAGGAGCTAATACCGAAAGTGAATTAATGCTAAAATGGGATTGATTTGTAAGATTTAAATGATGAGAATGATAATCTGATGTGATGTTTGTTCGTGTATGTTCTTATACCTGGTATGCCATGATATGTTTTGGTGATTGTTTGTTGTGCTGCTTATCGTTGCTGAGAATGTGTGTGTTGATTTATGCATGCTGCTGAGTGTCCCTATTTGACTCCTGTATTGCTGAATGTATATGTATGTGATTGCTGGTGTGTATTGCCGAAAATGGATGTTGTGTAAATCCATGCTTGCTTGATGTTTGATGATGATTTCCGAGAGTATATATGAGTGTTGATGTAATTGCCGAGAATACCTTTGCATGTGTGCATGTGATTTCCGAAAATTTCTATGTTACTTTCCAGTATATGCGTATCGTTCGGTGGACGCCTCTCCACCAGGTACCACTTCTTTTCCTAGTATCATATTTAGTTATGTGTAAGTAACAATCGTATGCTTAAATAGTATGGTAAGGTTGAACGCTACGAGGGATCGACGGGGTAGGAATGGGATTCAGGCCGAACAAAAACCTGTTGAGTAAGAGGAGCCGAATGCACAAATTGAGCAGGAAGGGCAAACTGAGCCCGAAAATCAACCTGTGCCACTAGCTGCACCAGTCATTGATCCTGTGATGGCACAAATATTAAACATATTACAAGGAATTGCTACAAATCAGCAGCGTATGGAGGCGCAATTTCAGAATGTTCCTGCACCTGCACCAGTGGAAGAACCTATTCCTCCACTTGAACCTGTACAGCCGACACATCCTAAGGTAGCTGAGAGACTTCCCATCATGATTACAAAATTGTTGAAGGAAGCTCGACAATTGGGATGTAAATATTTTAATGGTTCAGCCGGAGCTGCTGCCGCTCCTGAGTGGATAGACACCTTATACTGAGTATCCTTGTTCTTACGTATCTTGGATGATGACAAAGTTGCCATTGGCACTTTCCTACTCAAGGGAGAAGCCCTCGCATGGTGGGCATCTGTTAGCTTGCGATTCGGCGATCATTTTCCAACTTGGGAAGAATTTCGGTACGAATTTGACGAAAGATTTTATACAGGGTTCCATAAAAGCGAGCAGCGACAGGCTTTTTACAAACTTGAATAAGGCAACTGTTTGGTGCTGTAATATGAGAAAATGTTAAGGGAGTTGTCCTGATTTGCACCAGAAAAAGATCATACACCGTACCAGCTTGCGAGACGATTTCAGGATGGGTTGAGTACCAAACTCAAAATTATTGTAGGTATGACACCGGTGCAGAATTTGCAAGAACTAATCATTGCCACAACCGAAGCCGAAAGGATTGTGCAAACCAAGAAGCCATCCGCAGCCACTAGTGACGGATCCTATAGGCAAGATTCAAAGTTCAATCGACGAACGGGACCCTATCCTTTAAGGTCCTATCTTCTGAAAATTAATGGCAATGAAAATACCAACAGGAAGAACTTTTCTGGTTCAAATTCCAATGGATCTTTGTGGAATTCTCAGCAACATCGATGTTACAACTGTGGCGAGATGGGAAATATTCAGAGGGAATGCCCGAAACCAAGGCGAATCACAGGTGTACCAAACGTAGGCCGAGGTGGAAATGCCAACCCCGCCAGACCACCAACACGCGCCCAGGAGGACCACCCAACGGATCCACAAATGAGGCCCAACCAAGACCAACAAGGCTATTCACCCTAACTGATGGTGAGGATAGTCCTGATGTGGTGATAGTCTTCATCGACGATATTCTATTTTATTCAAAAATGGAAGAAGAGCATACTAAGCACTTGCGGACTGTGCTGAATGTTTTAAAGGATCGACGATTGTTCGTAAAGTACTCCAAATGCGAATTTTGGTTACGCGAAGTCAGTTTCCTTGGCCATGTTGTTTTCGTCCAAGGATACTACCGTCGCTTTATGGAAAATTTTTCATCGCTTGCCGGACCATTGACAAAACTGACACGCAAAGGTGAGCCGTTTCTATGGAACTAGAAATGCCAGCAAAGTTTCAAAGAACTGAATAATCGGTTAGTTTCCGCACTTATCCTTACTTTACCTATTTGTGGAAAGGAGTACATGGTTTACAGCGTTGCGTCGAAATCCAGACTTGGATGTGTACTGATGCAAGACGGGAAAGTTGTTGCATATGCTTCCCGACAGTTACGACCGCATGAAAGCAACTATCCTACACATGATTTGAAGCTTGCAGCCTTGGTGTTTGCGTTTAAAATATAGCGACATCACTTATACGGAGAGACATGCCGAATCTTCACCGATCACAAAAGCTTGAAATACCTACTCACGCAAAAAGAATTGAATATGAGACAACGAAGATGGCTAGAGCTGATCAAAGACTACGATTTGATCATCAAATATAATCCTGGAAAGGCAAATGTTGTTACTGATGATTTAAACTGAAAGTTTCATCCTCCTTCCCCATCATTTTTGGCCTATATGCGTTCCCATTACATCCCTATATTGCTGGATTTGAGGACTAATTGTGTGCATCTTGGCATTGATTATTCTGGTTCATTGTTGGCACGAATCGAAGTCACATCTACCTTGATTGAGGAAATCCGGAATCAGCAATTAGAGGATCCAAAACTAAATGAAATTCGGAAGCAACTTTCTGATGGTGTTGATGCCATAGTTCATGATTTCAGAATATGAGATGACATAGTGCTTGTCTTCAGAAACCGGGTATGTGTTCCACAAGATATTGATATTCGTAACCTTATTCTATCGGAGGCGCATAGTTAGAAGTTCGTTATTCATCCCGGAAGCATTAAGATGTACCGAGATTTGAAAGAGCAGTATTGGTGGCCAAACATGAAATGCCACATTGTTGAGTTCGCTGCCCGATGCCTCGTATGTCAACAAGTAAAGATCGCACATCAACGACCCGCTGGACTACTTCAGTCACTTCCAATTCCAGAATGGAAGTGGGAGCATGTCACAATAGATTTTGTAGCCAGTTTGCCTAGGTCACGGCGAGGATACAATGCCATTTGGGTGATCATAGAGTGATTGTTGGAAAGATCTCTTCATCCTCTTTCCAACCATATTTGTTTTTTCGTCAGGAGATTCGTATTTCTTTCTCATAAGATAAGTCGAAACTCGGCGGAACTGCCAAAATCTTCATGAACTTCAATGTAGCATAACTCTTTCATCCTTTGTCGGATTTCTACAAATAATAGCGTGTTGGAAAGTTCTCTTCATCCTCTTTCCAACCATATTTCTTATTTTGTTTGAGCGTTCGTATTTCTTTGTCAATAGATAAGTTGAAAATCGGCGGCGGAATTAGGTTTTAAAATTTTTATAATTCTACCTTTGATTGATCTCTATTTTTGTTGCCCATATTCATATGATTGTTTAGAATCCAATCATAGTGAACAATCATGTATTCATCCTTTGAATCTTTTCTATACATGAAATCAGTATGCCCTACCTTTGCCCTACAGTCCTATTGTTGCCTATCTTGATCAGTTGATTAACCTATTGGATTATGATCTTGTTTCTTTTGATTATACATGTTATAAACTCTTAATCCTTCCTTGTTAACATGAGATCACAACTCCTACAACTTGTTAACATGAAATCGCAACTTGTTCTATTGCCTTATTCTTAGTTCCGAAAATTGTATGATAATTAGGGGTGGTAATTCAGGTTGTTTCTTGTTAAGTTCTTGGCTATCACATCACAGATCCAAAGGGGAGGTACCTGCGGCATCTGATCACTGGTTTATGATAGGTTTGGTGAGTGGAATTGGTAAGGAAATATGGTATTTAATTGGATATTGGATATGCATACTTAGTTTGGTTTTGGTTTTGCTTTGTGATACTATAGGTAGTGCAGAATTATTGAACAAAGGCAAGGGAATAACTTCTTGTTCAGAGACAAGAGAGGTAAGATCTATGCCTCATCGGTTTCTCCATAGACCTCGTTGTTTGCTTGATTGATTTCGGTACCTATGATTGTGAAACTGTATGCGCATTCATATTAAATAATGCATGCTTGAGTTGCGGATTGAATTGAGGAATTTCTAGGCTATACAGAATCCTTTAAGGTAGGTTAGGAATGCATAGCTTGCATGTGTAATGTGTTTTGAACATACTGAATGTGATCTGACAGAATTGAGAATAACCTATTTTGGTTTTGTGCTTTATGCTTGCCTGTGTGTGCTTGTACTTGTTTGTGTGTCAGGATCCTTTTCCGGTGGATATTCAGGGTAAGCGTTGATTCTTCTAATGAGAGGGGAGGTTCTTACTAGTATGAGAGTCGTATGGGTGGAAAATCCCAGCAAGAGCTCGCTGGATATCTAGTCCTTGTGTGGCTAGAAGCCTTGTTCTTGTGTGGTAAGAACCCTTTTTCCTTGTGTGGTTTGGTAAGCCCTTATCCTTGTGTGGTTTGGGATGCTCTTGTCCTTGTGTGGCTTGGGATGTTTTGTCCTTGTGTGGTAAGATGAATAGGCTTGTTGATTAGCTTATGTGTTAACCAATTACCTTTCATGTTGAAGCCTTGAACAACACAGGTGGAAGGGGATGGCCTTTTCTTCTTCAATGCCGAGAACAATCTGATGAGTTCTGCCAGCCTGTGTAATTTTTCGGAAGTGTTTGTAGTCCCCCTCAGCCTTAGATTCGGCCCTACCCTTTTTGATTGAATCATTGAATTGCATGAATCCCTTTAGTTGCGTAGGAATGATCAGATGTTGTTCGGGAGATTTGTGTTTATGGTTTCTGCAGATCTTATGATGTTGTGACCCTACTAAGATTTTTGTAATCTCATTCCGTCATTTTCATCATTTTTTTCAGGCTTAGGTACATTCAGTGCTCGTGGTACCAGTGTGTGAGATCAAGGCTGTACAGCGGGGCGATATCGCATCACTTTTGCATACCTATTTCTTTATTACTTGCGCATATAACTTAAATAAAAATTACACTACTTTCTGGTTTATTTTAAGATTCCTCCTTTGCTTGTTATTTTCGACTATGTTGGAGGAATTCTTGCTGGTTTTTTGGATCCTTACAGGACTTGTGTGTTTTGAATCCAGTGATTTAATTTAAATACTTTCGCTAATGTTTTTACTCACTCCGTATGATGCCAGAATGATTGTCCAATATCATGCTCCAACTGTTATTAAACATGTAGAATGAATATACTAAAAGTCGAAAACTTAGTGAGTAAGCCTGGTGGGATTCAGATAGGTCCTAGGTGTTTTTGGGCTTGTTTGGGTTTCACGGCGGTAATGACCTAAATCACAGCAAATATTAATAGGTTGGAATTGGGGTCGTTACATGAAAAGCCAAAAAGAAAGTTAACACATGGTTCAAATAAGATGCATGCAAAATCAATGGGAAAGTGATACAAATGACGTGCAAATTCGTTCAGCCATGCAACCTTAATCTCACACTCTTGGTACCACCAGCAAAGCACATACCTAAACCTACAAATGGGGAGAAAAGAGGGAATGAGATTACAAGAATCTCAGTAAGATCATAACATCATAAAACCTAAAGATTCCCAATCAAACATCTCCCAATATGCCATAAGATCAATACCTAAACAAGTAACATAAATAACTAAATTCGCAAGAACACATTTACACAAGTGGGGCTGAACTTAACACAGGCACACACTATCATATAAGCTAGGCCGAAAGTAGTCAAAAACAAGGAGAAAATAACTGAAAACATTTCTCAATCAGAAGCACACAGACAACCTACATCCCTATCTAATTTTCAAAACCAATGTTTGTCCCCATCTGCCTATGTTGTCCAAGGCTTTACTGCAAAAAAGATAAAACGGTAAGTCAAACAATATAACAGCAAGTTTTTGTACCGAACAGCCAGACTCAAACTGGCCTAGGTGCACTATTGATGTCCAAACTCGAATTGACCTACAAATCATCCTGCCACACAGACTCAAATTGAGATATAGGGCATCCTGATGTCCAGACTTAAACCAGCCTACAAGGCATCCAGCGAGCTCGTGTTGGGAATAGCCACCCATAAACCTCCTGGTTCGGTAAGCACCTCTCCTCTTCCTTGGAGCAACAATACTTACCTTACATTACCAATGACAAAAGAATCCTTTTAATAAAACACAAACAAGGCATACACACTCATACACACATAATACACTCATACACACAGTACACGCAAACCCAAATCACGACAAAGGATCCTCAATCAAATCATAATACATATCAAAGATTAATGCTCAAAATCATCACCAAATTAGGAAACATATTGCTTTATAAATTTCTGAGATCCCCTATAGATATATCAACCAATTGCACAAGCAATTTCAAGGATAATCAAACCGAAATCAACAACAAATCAAGCATACAATCAAAAGGTAACCAAAGGTACCACTGAGGAAAATATCCTACCTCTCACGCATCTAAATCAGACGCAGTCCTCTGCCTTTTCAGTAAGATTAAAATCTCCTAAATAATCATAAAGCAAAGACCACACAACACTAAGCAATAGGGTATAATATCAAAACCACAGGCATTTGGGAATCCTTGCAGAAATAACTTCTTCCTGAATACGTGATATGATTGCCAAAATCTCAGTAAGAATCAACGTGATTATTCACCTTAATTCAATACATAAATTTTGGTAGTAACTTTGGGTTTATAGAGCACATTGTGATTTCATCAACAGGAAGGGTATGGGTTGCAGAATGAAGAGAGGATTGCAACAAGCTAGTATCCACAAGAATCTAACGAAGTTTGAAAGAATTTGGCTAGGGTTTATCAAAGGGAGAAGCGGGAAGGAATTTCCGGATATTCTAAGGTAATGTTTGGTATGTTTAGGTAGGGTAGCCAACTGGTTAACTTATAGGGTCTTAAGGGATTAACTTTCCTTACTTTTAGGCTTAGATAACCTCAGATAATGCTTAAGAGATAATTTTATTAAGAAGATAATTCTATTAAAATAGTAACTCCATTTAAAAGAAAAAGTTATCTAATACTTCAAATAATAAGGGATAAAATTAAGGATAATTAACACAAAAATACCAGAATTAAAATAGAAAATATTCGGCAACAACAATTTTAGGCCATCATGTATTCATTTGTTTAGGGGAAAAATAGTCATTTCACCTATATTGGCTCCTGGATTTCTTGGACATCTATACTATGGAGGATTGGGGTCTCACAACTGGCAATTTTTTTCTGTTTTTAATACACTTTGACTCTATATTTATATCATGTTTTGGGCATTACGTTTTGGACTTGATGTTTGGTTTGGTTGTGGCTCTGAGACCTAGTTTTGGATTTCGGGTTTGTGAGTTATGGACTCGTTTTCGTGTTGAATTTTCATTTTTAATAAAGATTTCGGCTGGTTTTTGTTTACTTCATTAGTGCCAGATGTTTATTATTTATTGATCATGCTCCTTTTGATTAAAAATTAAATAGGTATATTTTGGGACATATATTTCAAAAAATTAGATAAACCTTGTCAGATTCTAATTGCTCCACGTGTTGGACTGGCCTAGGTTTCACAGTGGTAAGAATCCTGAATTTTTGGAGTAGGTCCTTATAATTGAAATTAATCACTACTATAAATTCAAATATAAGTTTATATTTTATTTAGCATATTCTTGATTTACAATGACACACTCCTAGCCATAATAACATAGACTAGAGAAAATAAATATCATATACATAGAATTCCACTAATATCATCCTAACCTGGTATTGTGCTAAAGTCTGACTG
Source organism: Passiflora organensis (assembly GCA_019739055.1). Lineage (NCBI taxonomy): Eukaryota > Viridiplantae > Streptophyta > Magnoliopsida > Malpighiales > Passifloraceae > Passiflora > Passiflora organensis. Next base: position 66,747 of record JAEPBF010000234.1, read on the forward strand.
TCTATCTGGAGAGGAGACACTATCATTTCAAACCTGATAAAAAACAGATCCAAAATAGATCCAAAGATCTAGTAAAAACCTGCCAGGTGAGTGGATAGAAAAAATATGCTTAGTATTTCACACATATTATCTATTTAGTTGACAAACATATTGACATACGTTCATAGCATCATTAAGTCAAAGAGTACACAGCACAATTACAGTCAATACACACAACAATCACACAACTCTTCAAGCATTCATGACCATAACTAAGCTGGTAATATCTCTCATTTCATTTAATTCTCGAGATTAAAACTGAGATATGTCATTGGTACTCAACATATGACACCTCACCTTTTTCTCTCGCTATTTCATAAGTGGTGATATAGTTTGTCCCGACACCTATATGGTCCCCACACTAAGAATTCCTAGTTGGTAGCACAATAAAGTAGTGCCTGTGCCTCCTTATGCCTCCCATCCATGTCCCACTATCATACTCAAAGAGCTCTTACCTATGTTGTTGCAATGCATGTTTCACCTTATGGTTCAGGATGCAACTGGATTTGCACTTCAAATATCATATCTCATTTTATCATACTAAGCACAACATTCCAAAGCATGTAACACATCATTCCATTTAATAATTCATATATATTCAGGCACACACAACATTTTAGATAATTAATTCGTTACTCTTATTAATCACATTTATTTATGCAATTCAAGCAGATAAGAAAAAGAGTTGTATACTCGTTGATTTTAATCCCCACTTCTTTATCAATAGTGCTCTAAACCAGTTCCTCAAGGTCATAGGCATCTATCTATGTATAATTATAAATCAATTCCTTGTTCGAATATTTTAGAGGATTATAAATACATAAAATAATACTTTTCAATCATCTAATCGACAAATCACAACCCTAGACAGAATCTGGGACCAATTCGGATAATTTCCTTATTATTCTCTATTTTCCCAAAATTTCTTTTTATTTAATTAACCCACCAAATCATCTCCAAATCTTACAATCTTGATATCGTCAGACTCTAAATAAATTATAGTATTTTCTATAATTTTCTGAAAATTTTCTCAATTTGTTAGTATTTTTCCACAACTTAATATCATTTCTATATATTTTTAACTATTTTGGTGATTTAAATGACCCAACAAACCAAAATGCAACACTTTGCAACAGTAGGCGCTGCCACTCCAACACTTGATATACTAGGTAGTGACACATGGCCTTTCCTATGCATGCCACACCTCGTCTGAGCTTCGTGCTCGGACCAGACCTATTCCCCTTGCTTAATGAATTAGTGGTCGCCTGCTATTGTGAGCAATGAGTCGTTTTACACATATATGAACAACATGTCACACACCGACTAGAGTATACGACCCATCATTTGAGTGGTTCATTTTCAACTTCTAGCCGAACTTGCAACTCATATTTCTAAAAACCCCAATATCTCACACATGCATCAAAACTACCTGAAACCCACACCTTTAGAAAACCTACATCAATTTGAATTTAACCCCAAAAGTCCTATTGTTTTCATCAAATAAAATGGATAAATCAAAGATACGAGCATTCAAATTCAAGATATAATAGTTACCTAAATTCAAATATGAGAAGGCCAAAATCATCATAAAAATCACAAGAATGAAATTGGAAGCTCGAGAGAAAACTCTCTAGCTAATATTGGGGAGTTTTAAACATGTAATAGGGAAAAAACATATGGCTACAGACGGAACCGCGAGGTGCTGAGGCGGCAGCTAGTTACGCTATGAAATGACATTGTTTTTTAATTTTTAACAAGATGACGTCGTTTCAGTGTGAAATGATTGGTTTTTCCTTGTCTATCAAAACGACACTATTGGTTATTGTTTTGACCATTTTTCGTCAAAACGACATCCCACCCAATCGGTTTGTCCTAAAAATATAATAGTTAGAATATATTATATTATTTAAAATATCAATAGTAATAAATATTATTTATAAACTATAAAAATTTTTAAATTTCATTATAATTAGTATATTCTTTTGAAAAATATTTAAATTTTTATAAATTCTTTATGAAAAATATAATCAATCAAGACAAAAAAAATATTCTTCATGTAAATATATAATTTATTAAAAATTAAATAACCTATAGATAATCATAGAAAAATCATACTAATTCAAAAAATATTTCTAATTTTTTTAAAAAAATTTATCAACCCATATAAAACTATCACCAAACCTTCTAGAGGTCTTAAAACACAAAGACCATTGATAGAAATTATTATATGATTTTTCATCCATAAGAGATATAAATGGGAATTATATCTCAATAATTATGATAAATCTCCAAAAATATAATTTAATCTTTCTTAAATATATAAATCCTCTTATGCCTCTGTGAGGACCAAATTAAACTTCAAAAACGTCCAAGCCACACTGTATGTTTACCAATGGTTCTAAACTGTGGGTTATGGTCCATTAACTTCAAGTAAAACCTAACTGAGCTTTCAGGCTCAAGCAACTTAAAGGCTCAGGATTTCGCAAAATACATATCATCATATGGATTGAATGACGTGTCTCCTAAGAGGACTAAATGACTTGTTGTTCAACAAGATAAGACTTAGTAAAAGTCAAAATCCAAAAGTAGTAAATAGTAATAATGATAGAATCAAGGGTTGTTCGTTTAGAGTTCGTTGCTATTGATTGTTAGGACAAGTTTGATGAATATGGGCAATGCATAAAGGGCTTGAGTCAAAAAAGTGTGAGCTATAGGAGAAGATGTAAACCACACTTATTGCCATTGATGCCTAGAAGCAAGAGATAAATGATTTTAAGGTAAACCTTGAAATTTTACCTATAAGGGATAATTTGAAATTTCATCTAGAAGGGATTGAATCAGGATATAAATGTGAGACTGAATATTTTTGGAATAATTTTCTGAGGGTGCAAGTTAGTTATGCAACATTGAGTCATAGGTACAGCCGTGTCTTTATGCTGTTTTTGTGTTTCTGCATCTTTCGAGGCAGATGACTGTACGATGTGTCACACGCATTGAGTGAATACTAAATTATATAGATACAGTGGATTTAGGTGTGGAGAAACACATTCTAGATAGATGTTGATAATAGATGCAAATCGGGCCCATTTTGAGTAACCCATTGATTTTTGGCTCGATGTTACCCATTTTGACCCATTACAGTTTATATGCCTATTTCTCTCTCCTTTCTCACATGCACCTCCAACCCATTTGACCTCGATCTTCAATTCTTCAATTTCTTTGCTTGAAAATCATTCCCTTGACTTTCCTAAATATGAGTCTAAACTGGTTTCCCCTTAAAATCAGATTGTTAGAAGAATTTTTGGTGGTTTTCACACTTAAAGGCACAAAAATAAAAATTTTGTGAGACCCTGAATTTTGAGTCCTAGAATTCTAGAAGCCAGTACAGGTGAAATGACCATTTTGTCCCTGAAGAAATGGATGTGTAATGGCCGAAAATGATATGGAAGGTCTGGTAATCATTTCTAGTTTCAATTCCCTTTGATTTAATTTCTTATTAGTTCAATCTTACCTTAGGAGATAAATTCCTAAAATTATGGAAAGATAATTCCAGAATTATATTCTAATGATTATCTTCCCTTATCTAGCCTTTAAAATAGGGAAACTAATCCCATAAATACCGTTTATAAAGAATAGCCGGCAACACATAGTTCTTACACAAAAAACACACAAATTATCAAATGATCAAACCCTATATCATACCTTATTGCTACCGAAATTCCTTGATCTTAATCCCAGGATAACTCTTTCATCCTTTGTCAGATTTCTACAAATGATAACTTGTTTGAAAGCTCTTTTATACTCTATCTAGTTATGTTGGTTTGATCATCATAAGGTTAGTTCTTCCTTGTCTTAATCAAATTCATAGGTTTTGGTGCTGAAATTTTGTGATTCTTCCTTCAATTGGTTTTTGTTGTTGTTCCTTTTGTTCTTATAATTATTTGGTATCCATTCATGTTGTAATATCATGAATTTATCCTTTGAATCTTCCCTATACATGAAATCGGCATGCCTTACACTTTGCCATACTGTTGCTGATTTTGATCAGTTAACTAACCTGTTGGTTTCTGATCTTGTTCTTTTTAATTGTGTGTTTTGTTAAGACCTAATCCTTCTTTGTTAATATGAAATTACAACCCCTACACCTAGTATGCATGAAATTGAAACCAATATACCCTGTATGTATGAAATCGCAATTGCCTTGCACCCTATCTTTAAGTGCCAAAATTTGCATAGTTAATTGGGATGGTAATTCAGGTTGAATCTTGTTAAGTTCTTGGCTATCACATCCTACATCCAAGGGGGAGGCACCTGCAGCATCTAATCACTAGTTTTTGGTAGGTTTGGTGAGTGAAATTAGTAAGGAAATAGGATATCTACTTGATTATGGAGTATGCGTGCTTAGTATGGTTTTGTCTTTGTCTTATGATGTTATAGGTGGTTCGAATCCCTTGAATAAAGGCAAAGTAATAGCTTCTTATTTAGAGACAAGAGAGGTAGGATATATGCCTTATCGATTTCTCTAGAGATCCTTGTTGTTTGCTTTTTTGTTTTCCGTGCATATATTGTTAGTGGTTATATGTGCATATGTGAGATAGAGTATGCATGAGTTGCGGATGGATTTGAGACTCACTTAGGCTATACTGAACCTTTGAGATCTGTGATGTGATCAGATGCCGCAGGTAGCTCCCCCTTGGATGTGTGATGTGATAGCCAAGAACTTAACAAGAAACAACCTGAATTACCATCCCTAATTATCATACAATTTTTGGCACTAAGAATAGAGAAATAGGTCAAGTTGTGATTTCATGTTAACAAGTTGTAGGAGTTGTGATCTCATGTTAACAAGGAAGGATTAAGGTTTTATTAGATGTATAATCAAAAGAATTAAGATCAGAATCCAATAGGTTAATCAATTGATCAAGATAGGCAACAATAGGGTAATATGGCAAACGTAGGGCATACTGATTTCATGTATAGAAAAGATTCAAAGGATGAATTCATGATTGTTCACTATGAATGGATTCTAAACAATCATATGAATAAGGGCAACAACATCAGAGATCAATCAAATGCAGAATTATACAAATCTTGAAACCTGATTCCGCCGTCAATTTTCAACTTATCTTTCAAAAAATAAATACTAATGTCCAAGTAACAAAAAAATAGTTTTGGAAAAAGGATAAAGAGAGCTGTCCATCAAGCTATTATTTGCAGGAATCTAACAATTGATGAAAGAGTTATGCTACATTGAAATTCACTAAGATTTTGGCAGTTCCGCCGAGTTTCAATTTATCTTTTGACAAAGAAATACTAACGTCCAAATAACAAAAAATATATGGTTGGAAAGAAGATAAAAAGAACTTTTCAACAAGCTATTATTTCAGGAATCCGAAAAACGATGAAAAAGTTATGCTATATTGAATTTCAAGAAGATTTTGGCAGCTCTACCCAGTTTCGACTTATCTTACGAGAACGAAATACTAACCTTCTGAAAAAAAAACATAGATGGTTGGAAAGAAGATGAATAGAGTTTTTGATTAAGCTATTATTTATAGGAATAAGACAAAAGGGGAAAAAGTTATGCTGGTTTAAAATTTCAGCAAATTTTGGCAGTTATACGGAGGTGTAAGGGTTTTAGGCTATACGAGTTTTTTGTGTTTTCTATGAATGATTTTTTTGGGGTTGACTTCCTATTTATAATGGATGGGTATGGAATTAATATTAGTACTTTAAAGGCTTTATTAGAGTTAGATAACTACCAGATTTAAATTATGTAACTATCCTCTTTTAATTTAAGGGATTTTAATTCCTAAAGTGATTATCAACAAATTAAGAACCAAATTAAAGGGAATTAATACCAGAAATAACTAACAAACATTACTTACCAATTTCGGCCATCACACATCCTTTTCTTCAGGAGCAGAATGGTCTTCTCAACTGCACTGGCTTCTGGACTTCTAGGACTCAAAATTCGAGATCTCACAATAACGCTTAGATGTGTTAGGATGATTTGATGTTGTTTGGGAGATGTTTGGTTAAGATTTCTATAGATCTTATGAAGTTATGACCCTACTGAGACTCTTGTATTCTAATCCTGTTGTTTTTAACATTTTTTAGGCTTTGGTACATTCGTTGTTTGTAGTACCAGTGTGTGAGAATCAAGGTTGTACGGCGGGAGGATGTCGCATCACATTGGCATACCTGTTCCTTGATTACTTGAACATATAACATGAAGATTGATTGGACCATTTTCTGTTTTTTAGAATATCTCCTTTTTCTAGTTATTTTGAAAATTTACTGAGGATTTACTTGCTGGATTTTTATATCCCTATAGGACATGTGTGTTGTGGTTCCTTTGATTAATCATAAATTCTTCCCCTGATGATTTATTCACTCCGTATGAATCCAGATTGCTTGTCCAATACCACCATGCTCCAATCTTTAAAAACTTAAAGAATGAACATACTAAAATCAGAAATTAGATGGTTAAACCTAGTGGGATTCAGAGAGGTCTTGGTTCTAAGCTTGTTTTGGATTCACGACCGTAAGGGTCCTAATAGAAGCATATTACGAAATGTATGTCCTTACAAAATTGGTCAGTCATTTGATTCCATTGTTTTTTTAGATTTTTTTCCTGTGATTTTGTATGTTTATGTATTAGAAGTGTTTCCCTAGCCTTAGATTTTGTTTATAACCAATTAATATGTGGATTTGTGTGGATTTTATGTTTTGGACAAAGATGAGCTTGATGTTTTCTTTGATTTTGTTGCCTGATATGTGTTATATGGATGTCGTGAAGGTGTGTTTAAGTGTTCATTGTGTTCAGATTGGTTCGATGTGGCTTGTGTGTCAAATTATCACTTTGAACCCTTAATGGTAATGGAGTATTTTGATTCAATGGTTTGAATGTGGTCTGATCCTTATGTTGTTATATATTTTGGTTGATTAGAGTGTTGTTGAGTAAGTCTTTATGCTTGGAATGTTGGTCATTGTTGATTTTTCTTTGGTTTTGAGTTGTGCTACTTTCAGTTTCGTTTGTATTTTTTATGTTTATCCATGCTTAGTAAGTGTAGTTATGAGGACCTACTCCAAGTAAATGGGACCCTCACCACCATATAGTCCCAATAGACCCAACATGTGGATAAATCAAAATCATTCAAAAGGAGCATGACACGTTACATAATACACCCGACACAAAATAATTAATGGAGTATGCAAAAACCTATAGCAGAAGTCTTAATCACAAATAATAGGCCACATGGCCTAAAAAATGCAACACACTGAGAGCATACACATATGCCCATATGGATCCAAAAAACATGCCTAAGACACATCTCATAACTTAAACTGGAAACATAGTTATACATGTGATTAAAATATCATAACTAGAAAACAAGCCCACAGGAGGTCTAAAACAAGTACATAATTGAAAACAAACAAGTATGTCAATAGAGTATGTAAATGATAAAAGCATAAAACATGTCGAGTTTTGAATCTGTCCAAGTGCAATAGTCTAGCTCTAAGACCAACACAAGGAAAACTCGACCTCAAAGAGGCATGGCTACTACTAACGAACTAGCCTTGAAAAGATCAACAAGAGGGAGTGAGAACAAAAGAACACAGTGAAAGTTATAGCGTCATAAGCATATCCTGTAGAATAGAGGCATATGGAAAATAAAGTATAAAACAGTTACTTTAAACACCGTTATTATCCATGCATACTAAATGTGGACTCAATATGTTTAACAAGCAAGTAAGCATAATGCATGATTTGTAAAACAAAATATAGCATAAATAAATCCAATAGGTTTCGTAAATTTCACAGCAAACAACATTGTCACACGGGCTACTAAGCCCTAAAACCTATCAGTGTGGATCACAAAATACTTTAGAGTAATCCCTGGTAAAGAGAAACTGAACGGCCACAAGTAGTTATTTCTTCATTTTTAAAATACATATAAATCCTCTACTGCCAGTGCTATCCGAAATTAAGTGAAAAAATCAAACTATTGCACTCAATCATAATTTACACATATATAAACACATAGCCTGTTAAGTTATATCAAATTCAGGTACACATAATATAATCCATCCATACAACAACCATAGGTAAGTCATATTCCCCTCTGTTGGGATTTTATATACTTACTTTCTTTGGCCAAACATTAATTGTTCCAAATCGTTCCTAAGAACACACATATATAACTTTTACATTGAAAATCTAATAATGCATGAAATGAAAGCAATCACTAAGGCATTCATTTGAGGTTGATTAAGGTGTGATTTAATATTTATTTGGTGTTGGGTAGGTTTATGGTAGGTTTGAGGTTCTCAAAATGAGGTACATGGGTTGTGTGAAGGGTATAGGGCTTGCTGGTACAATTACGTGGGCGTGTATAATTGAAACAAGGGGAAGGGGGGGGAAGGGTATAGGGCTTGCTGGTACAATTACGTGGGCGTGTACAATTGAAACAAAGGGAAGGGGGGGGGTTCAGAGTAGTACAGAGCTTGAAGTACAAGGTCGTGTATTTTTTGGGATATGCCGTGTATAAGTACACGGCTGGAGTATATAGACGTGTACTCGTCTATGTAGGCTGGGTATATGTACATGGCTTGAGTACAAGGCCATGTACACCGCTACATAGGTCTTGTACTGTTCTGTCCAGAATAGTATATAAGGTCCTGGGAGGGTATATAGACATGTACTCACACTAGATGAGTTACGCATCCTAAAAATGATCTGTAATGATCCCCAAACTCGATTAAACCCTGGGAGCCCTTAATAAGGTTTCTTAGTATCGTAAGGCACCTCACAAACTACAAAACACACAATCCCAATGGGTCCAACACTATCAATCACATGGGTATAAACAGAATCAATTTTACGGGGTTCAAACATCATGTCACGTGGCCTTTTACTTGTACAAACACATAGTCAACATGCTTAGGGGTTCAAACATATAGTTCATGCACTTAAAACATGGCAAGCAATTTCATGAAGCTAAAATGAACGTTATACACAATACACGTACTACCTCTATTTAAAACCAAGCATTTACCGTATTTTAATTTAATAACACAAAACATTTCTATGTAAGTAAATGAAACATAAACTCCCACCTCTTGTCATGCAAAAAACTCAATGGCAATACTCTTGCCCAGTACTACATAAACACACAAACTGAAACAATGCACACATAAGCACAGAAATGGACCAATCGACTAAATAACTCAAAATTGGAAACGAGCCCTAAGAGAACCTAACATCTCCCACATGAACTCAAAACTCACCCTAACAACACACTCTCAGCTCCCAAAACCAGAAATTTCATCAGCAAGCGAAACAGTCAAACCTCATGCAAGCCACTCATTGCTCCAAATCGACACCCAAGCTCACCGAATCATATGATTGGGTTTTTCAGCCCATTTACATACTTTGCAACTCACAAATCAACAAACCCAAGCAGCAGGAAAAACCAAAATCTCAAAATGTTTGAAATTATTGAAAAAGCCACCGAAACCCAAAACCCTCACCCATGGATTAGAGGGTGTTTTCATGCGATCAAATCCACCAAACTAGTTTAGGAATAACGACAGCAAGCTAACAGAACCAAAAATTGACAACAAAAAACAAAAAATTAGAGCACTTACCATGAAATCCCCAAGAAGTGCCCTAATGCAAAGAACAATCAAATTTTGGCTCCCCAATCAGAAACTACTAGTGGAAATCGGTCAGGAAAGGTTAGGGATGTGTTTTGGGACAAAACTTGTTGGTTTTCATTGAACAAAACTCGAAGAATCGATTGGGTTTCGTTTGGTGGGTGTGGGCAGGAGAGAGAAGGGAGAGAGAGGGAGGGAAATGGCCTGCTAAACTTCCAATACTAAGAAAAATTCTAAGTGTTAGGTTGGCTTAGGTATTTATACCCGGATGTAAAATCTTAGAAAAATCTGAACAAATTATTTTAAAATTTCAGTACGCCATGAGTGGACCAAAATGGGTTTTAAAATCAATGATAGTAAAAAATAGGTTAAATTAAGGCTCAAGAAAGAGTAAATAGGCTCAGAAAAATATAAAATGAGCCCCAAATTAGATTTTTAACCCCAAAAGCCCACGACCACTCAAAACACTCCAAGAGCCAACCAATATCGATTTCCACTGACGCAAACCTCGATATTTGACCTAGAACACTTGCTAAGACATCTAGATGCACACCTAGGTTTTCTATGACAATGTCCACCCTAAAGGTCAACTCTCGGGTTAACAACAACTCTTAGGTCAAACTAGTGAACCTCTATTGAACTGGTTAACTGCTCAAAATGGACCGAATTTAGACACTCTCACTATACAGCCACGTTAACTTGGCACTCAAGGGGATGAGGTCTCATATCCTCCCCTCCTTATAAGAATTTTTGTCCTCAAAATTCACTTACCTTGTGCTCATAGATTGCTCACTATCCCAAGTAATATCCTCATATCTGTCCCTTTGCCAAACTGCCTTAACCATCGGAACAGTGCGACGTTGAACCTATTTCACTACTCTATCCACAATCGTAACTAGCTAAATTTTGTAGGAAAAGTCATTGGCTATCTCCACCACTGACGTTACCAAAATGTGAGAGGGATCCCTAATGTATTTCCTTAACACTAACACGTGGAACACATTATGGATCCTCTACATAGACAATGGCAAACTGAGTCTATACGCCACTGGTCCAATCCTCTCGGTGATGGTGTAAGGACCGATATACCTCGGTGCCAACTTGCCATGCTGCTGAACTTATATCATACCTTTCCAAGGTGAGACTTTGAAAGAAAACATGTCCCAAACCTTAAACTCAAGGTCTCTTCAGGGTTAACAGCATAATTCTTCCTTTTGTCCTTAGTTGTCTTCAATCTCTATATGATCAATGCCAATTGCTCTGTCGCTTGCTCAGTCATCTCGGTATTGTCAAACTTCCTCTTGCCTATCTGATTCCAACACAGAGGTGTACGGCACCACCTACCAAACAAAACCTGATACGATGCCATACCATTAGAAACTTGAAAATTGTTGTTGCACACAAACTCGGCTAATGGTAGGCATCTATCTCTAGTAGTCTACCTATCCAACACACAAGCACAGGGCATGTCCTTTAAAATTTAATTTGTCATTTATGACTACCCATTTATTTGAGGGTGGAAAACTGAGCTGAAGTTCAATGTAGTACCCAAAGCAATATGAAATTTCCCCCAAAATTTGGACATGAATCTCGGATCTCAATCAAACACGATAGATATTGGAACTTCTCACATTCTTCTCTACATATCTTGATGCCTATCACTCCAGTGTGTCAGTCACTCAGATGGGGATGAAGTGTGCTGACTTGGTTAGTCTATCCACTATCACCCATACGTCATCATAACCTTGCTAAGATCTCGACAATCTAACCATGAAGTCCATCGTCACATGTTTCCATTTCCACTTTATAATAGGTAGTGACTGATGTAGTCCTGTGGGTCTTTGATACTCTACTTTGATTTGTTGACATACCAAACTCCGCAATGGGCCTCCTTATCTCTGTAAGGACCCCAAATTCTAATCTATTATTATTTGCTTCTACTAGGACGCTTACCGCTATGAAACCCAAACAAACCCCAAAACCATGACCTATTTGAATCCCACAAGACTTACCCATCTAAATTCCCAATTTTAGCATATTTATTCTTTGTACTTATAATAATTAAAGCATGATATTGCAGAAGCATTCTGGTATCATATGGAGTGAATAAAATATCAATGGAAGTTATTAAATTGAATCATTGGAACCACAATACACAAGTCCTATAGGGATATAAAAATCCAACAAGTAAACCTCTAATATAATACGAAACAAACAAGCAAAGGAGGGATTTGAAAAACCAAAAAATATTCCATTCAAAATTCATGTTGTATGCACAAGCAACGAAGGAAATAGGATTGCAAATGTGATGTAATATCGTCTTGCCGTGAAGCCTTTATCTCATATACTAGTACCACGAAGAGCAAATGTACCTAAGCCTGAAAAATGGTGAAAACATCAGGATGAGATTACAAGAATCTCAGTAGGGTCAAAACATCATAACATCTACAAAAATATTAAACAAACAACATCAGATCAGTCTACACAACTAAAAGGGGATCACACAATTCAGGAATCAAACAACAAGGTTAGGGCTGAAAACTAAGGCTGAGAGTGGGCTACAAACACTTCCAAAATTCAAAAGTACACCGATAGGTCAATCATCAATCAATCTCATCAACAGAAAAGACCATCCCCATCCACCTATGTTGTCCAAGGCTTCACTGCACAAAGGGTAAAAAGGTTAGCACACTAGTTAATCAGTAAGCCGATTCATCCTACCACACAAAGACAAGGCATCCAAGCCACACAAGGACAAGGGCATGAAAACCACACAAGGATAAGGAAATCCAAACCACACAAGGATAAGGAAATCCAAACCACACAAGGATAAGGACATCCAAACCACACAAGGATAAGAGCATCTTGCCACACAAGGACAAGGCCTTTAGCCACACAAGGACTAGGCATCCAGCGCGTGCAAGTTTGGAATTGCCACCCATATGACTCCCATACCTGTAAGAACCTCTCCTTTCGCCAGGAGCATCAACACTTACCCGAAATGGCCACCGAAAAAGGATCCTGACACACAAACATGTACAAGCACACACAGGCAAGCACACACAGGCAAGCACATAGCATAATACCACAACAGGGTATTCTTAATCATGTCAGAACACAATCAGCATGTTCAAAACACACAACACATGCAAACTAGGTACTCATAACCTATCTTAAGGGATTCGGTATAGCCTAGATAAGCCTTAAATCAATCTGCAACTCATGAATATACTATCTCACACGTATGCCCATATATAAACACAAATATAGGTACCGAAATCAACAAACAAACAAAAGGATCTTTATAGAAACCGATGAGTTGTCTCTAAACAGGAAGCTATCCCTTTGCTTTTATTTAATAATTCCGAACAACCTATAGTATCAGAAGCCAAGACAAAACCAAACTAAGCATGCTTACCCAATAACCAAGTAAATACCCTATTTTCTTAACAATTCCACTCACGAAACCTATCAGAAAGTAGTGACTAGATGCCGCAGGTGCCTTCCCTTTGGATGTGTGATGTGATAGCCAGGAATTTAACAAGAAACAACATAAATTACCATCCCTAATCAACATTCAATTTTCCACACTAAGATTAGGGCAATTGGGCAAGTTACGATTTCATGTTAACAAGCTATAAGGGTTGCAATTTCATGTTAAAAAGGAAGGATTAGATGTTTATAACATGTACAGTCAAAAGAAACATGATCAAAATCCAATAGGTTAATCAATTGATCAAGACAGGCAATAATAGAGCAAGGGTACGGTATATCGATTTTATGTATAGAGAAGATTCAAAGAAGAAATTCATGATTTTAATATATCAATAGATGTTAAATATTCAAACAAACAATAAGAACAACAACATAAATCAATTGAAGGAAGAATCACACAATTTTGGAACCAATCCCGCCGAATTACCACCAAAAGTATGACAAATTAATATTAAATTTTAGACAAAAATCTAAGTTGGCTGGATAGAGGATGAAAATATCTTTCCAACAAGCTATTATTTACAGGAATCAGACAAAGGATGAGAGAGTTATGCTATTTTGAAGTTCAAGCAGATTTCAGCAGTAATAGGGAGGTGTGGAGTTTTTGGTTAGACTAATTTTGCATATTTTCTGTGTAAATTTTATGAGTGGCCGGATTCCTCTTTATATAGGATGGTTATTGAATTAAGTTTGCTACTTTAAGAGTTGGATTAAAATAAGATAATTTTCAGAATTAAAATGGTATTTTCACCTACACTGGCTTCTGGACTGCTAAGATTCAAAATTTGGGGTCTCACATCCTCCCCTCATAAGAATTTTTTCCTCAAAGTTTCAGCACAAGTACCTAAGCAAATATGTAAGGAAATTTTACATGTATAGATTTCTCAGTCTCCCAAGTTTGTTCCTCTATTTAACCATTACGCCAAACAACTCGTACTATAGGCTTCAATTGCGAAGTTGACAAAATGACTGATCTAGTATGTCAACTTACTATACAGGATATGATAGGCCTTCAGCAACCTCGAATGGTGGTTCTTCAAGAACATAAGTAGGGTCTCGCACATATTTTCTCAACATTGAAATGTGAAACACATTGTGAATTTTTTCCATATTTGGAGGTAAGGCAAGTCGGTATGCAATAGGGCCGATTTTCTTGACAATGATATACAGACCAATGTAACAAGATGCTAACTTACCTCGTTACTGAAAAAAAACAACAATTTTCCACGGGACGACCTTCAAAAATACTCTGTCACCTACCGTAAATTCCAGCTCCTTTCATCAATTATTGGCATAGGTTTTCTACCAATCGTGGGCTGTCTTTAGCCATTGTCAAACCAAGTTCAACTGCTTCGTTGCTTGATCAATAAATTTCAGATTGTCTAGGAGTCTCTCGACTATTTCATTCTAGTAAATAGGTGTTCTACAACGTCTCACATATAGTGCTTCATATGGTGCCATACCGACGTTTATATGAAAACTTACATATGCCCTGTTTGTGCTTTGTTTGAAGGATCCTTGTGTCACTGGCCATGTGAGGTAAGTATTATTTCTCCTAGGGAGAGGAGACATACTTACTGAACTGGGAGGTTTATGGGTGGTTATTCCTAGTAAGAGCTCGTTGGATGCCTTGTAGGTCGGTTCAAGTCTGGATGTCAGGAAGCCTTGTAGTATAGTTTGAGTCTGGATGTCAAGATGCCCTATACGTCAGTTCGAGTCTGGACGTTAGGTTGCCCTGTTTGAGAGTGACAGGATGACTTGTATTCGTTCCTGCAAGAGTACTCCTAGGCCAGTTCAAGTTTGGATGTCGGAGACAACTAAAAGGCTTGCTACAATATTGATTATCTAACCATTTACCGTTTGTGCAGCAAAGCCTTGGACAACATAGGTAGAAGGGGATAGCCTATTCTTTTCCAACTGTCGAGAGTAACCTGATGAGTTTTCCTGCCAATGTACTTCTGATTTTCTGAAGTGTTAGTAGTTCACTCTCAGCCTTAGTTTCGGCCTTAAGACTTTTAATTGATTCTTGAATTGCGTGATACCTTTAGATGAGTAGGGATGATCTGATGTTGTGTGGGAGATGTTTAAATAGGAATGTTTATGACTTATGATGCTGTGACTGTAACGACCCTAATTCTTAAACCATTATTCATTGCTCCGACTAAGGTCATTACCGCCGTGAAACCCAAATAAGCCTCAAAATCACCTAAGACCTATTAGAATTTCACAAGGCTACTCATATGATACCGATTTTAATCTTGTTTATTTTGTTGCTTATCAATCAATTGGAGCATGATACTGGACACATATTCTGGTAACATACGGAGTAAATAAAATCATCAGCGGAAGTCTTAAATTTATCCTTTGGGTTCATAACACACAAGTCCCATAGGGATCCAAATATCAGCAAGAAATTCATCAACCAAGTTCGGAAATAGCAAGCCAAACGAATGCTTAAAAATAAACCAGAACAATGTCCAATCTTTCAAGTTATTTGCGCAAGTAACAAGTAGTATTTGTGATGCGATATCGCCCCGCCAGTGCAGCCTTGATCTCACACACTTGGTACCACGAACAGTGAATGTACCTAAGCCTGAAAAAATGGTAAAAACAACGGTTTGAGATTACAAGAATCTCAGTAGGGATCGCAGCATCATAAGATCTACAGAATCCCTAAACACAAATCTCCCAATTCACATAAGATCATTCCCTAAACAACTAAAGGGATCACGCAATTCAACAATAAACCAAAAGAGGTTAAGGCCGAGATTATGGCTGAGGGAGGACCACACTTCCGAAAGTTCAGAAGTACACAGGCAGGTGAAATACAACAAAATCACACTCAATGATGAAGAAAGGCCATCCCCTTCCATCTGTGTTGTCCAAGACTTACTGCACAAAGGGTAGATGGTTAACACACAAACTAATCAGTAAGCCTTTCACCTTATCCTCGCAAGGACAAATCGACTAGCCCCTCATGGAACAAGTCTTCCCTTAGTCGCAACCAGGGCATCCCCAAATCTCGCAAGATAAGGGCTTCCTGTCTCGCAAGACAGGGATCCGGCCTCGCAAGGACAGATATCCAGCTTGCACTTGCGGGTTCAACACCCATACACCTCCCATAAATCGATAAGTACCTCTCCTCTCACTAGGAGCATCAGTGCTTACCCTGCGTGGCCACCGGAACAGGATCCTGACACACAAACACGTACAAGCACACACAGGCAAGTACAAAGCATAATACCACAACAGGGTATTCTCAATCACGTCAGGAAATAATCAACACACCCAATTCATATAACAATAGCATCCCTAGGCACTCAATTCCTAACTCAGGGGTTCGATATAGCCTAGGAGATTCATATCTCATTCCGGATTTCATATTCACACCCTACAATCCAATCACAAACAAATACAACAAGGGCAGGTAACAAAAACATCAGATAAGAGCAGGGGTTTCTGGAGAAACCGATGAGGCATAGATCCTACTTCCCTTGTCTATGAACAAGAAGCTACTTCTTTGCCTTTAGTAAGTAAATCTGAACCACCTAAATCATCACCAGACAAAGACAAAATAATCTAAGCATGTATATCCCAAAAATCAATTGTATACCCTATTCCTTACCAGTACCACTCACCAAACCTATCAGAAAACTAGTGATCAGATGTTGCAGGTGCCTCCCCCTTGGATGTGTGATGTGATAGCCAGGAACTTAACAAGATTCAACCTGAATTTACCATTCCAATTATTTATGCACAACCTGTTGCTAAAAGTAGGGCATAGGACGATTTCATCTTAACCTAAACAACGAAATATTTACATACAAGCTGCGATTAATATAGGGTTGGAAAGAGGATGAAAATAGCTTTCCAACGAGATATTATTTGCAAGATTCCAACAAACGAGTAAAAAGTTATGCTATTTTGAAGTTCAAGAAGATTTGGCGAAAAGCTAATTCGGCCGCCGATTTTAAAAGTAACATTAGACAAAGAAATATTAATCTCCTGACGGAAAACCAAAACATGTTTGGAAAGAGGATGAAGAGCGCTTTCCAACAAGCTATTATTCGCAGAGATCCAATGAACGATGAGGGAGTTATGCTCGTTTAAAGTTTCAGAAAATTCTGACAGCTAATGGGAAGTATAGGGTTTTAAGCCAATACGAATTTTGTAAGGTTTTAGGGGAACATTTTGTGGGGTTGGCTTCCTATTTATATCCAATGAGTATCGAATTATGTCTACTACTTTTAATCAATCTATCAATCTAATATAATTTACCAAATAGCCAAACTCTTAAATTTCCTTCCCTATTCTTAGGGACTTAATCTCTAAGGCAACTATCTACCTTAAAGGATGGTTCCTAAAGCTATTACCCATCTACAAGGACCTAAATCAAAAGGAATTAGAAGAAAATTAATTTACTGAACAATCTTACCAATTTCGGCTATCACACATCCTTCTCTTCAGGGGCAAAATTGTCTTTTCACCTGCACTGGCTTCTGGACTTCTAGGACTCAAAATTCGAGGTCTTACATCCTCCCCTCCTTATAAGAATTTCGTCCTCGAAATTTTAACATTAGTACCTAATCAAACAAGTAAGGATATTTTGCATGCATAGACTCAGTCTCCCAAAACTGCTCCTCAATTTGGCCATTACGTCAAACAACTCGTACCATAGGTACGTTTCGACTGTGAAGCTGTCGAACTGACCGGTCTAGTATGGCAACTGGCTGTACGGGATAGGATAGGTCTTCTTCAACTTCTACTGGCGGTTCTTTAAGCACATGAGTAGGATCTCGGATATACTTTCTTAACATTGACACGTGAAATACATTGTGTATTCTTTCCATATTTGGAGGTAGTGCAAGTCGGTATGCAACAGGGCCGATTCTTTCCACAATGTCGTAAGGACCAATGTAGCGAGGTGTTAGCTTACCTCGCTGCTGAAAACGAAGAACTCCTTTCCATGGGGAAACCTTCAAAAACACCTTGTCTCCTACCGCAAATTCCAGCTCCCTTCGTCGATTGTTGGCATAGCTTTTCTGCCGATCTTGTGCTGCTTTTAACCTTTGACGAATCAAGTTCAATTGTTCTGTTGCTTGGTCAATTAATTCTGGGTTGTCTAGGCGTCTCTCGCCTACTTCATTCCAGCAAATAGGGGTTCTGCAACGTCTCCCATAAAGTGCTTCATAGGGTGCCATACCGATGCTTACATGAAAGCTATTGTTGTAAGCAAATTCCGCCAATGGTAAGCTTTGATCCCAGCCGGTTTGCTGGTCTAATACACTCGCACGTAGCATATCTTCAAGTGTCTGAATTGTCCTTTCTTATTGACCATCGGTTTGGGGATGAAATGCTGTACTGAATTTCAATCTCGAACCCAGTGCATTCTGGAATTTCTCCCAAAATCGTGAAGTGAAACGAGGGTCACGATCTGAAACTATAGAAACTGGTACTCCATGCAAACGAACAATCTCGTCCAAGTAACGAATTGCTAATTTTTCTGGTGTATCTGTCAAACGTATAGGAAGAAAGTGTGCAGATTTCGTCAATCGATCCACGATCACCCAAATGGCATTGTATCCTCGCTGTGATCTATGCAAACCGGTAACAAAATCCATTGTGATGTGCTCCCACTTCCATTCTGGAATCGGAAGTGATTGACGTAAACCAGCAGGTCTTTGATGTTCAATTTTTACTTGTTGACATACAAGGCATCGAGCAACAAATTCAGCAATATGTCGCTTCATGTTAGGCCACCAATACTGGCCCTTCAAATCTCGGTACATCTTTGTGCTTCCAGGATGAATAGCAAACTTCGAACTATGCGCCTCTGATAGAATAAGGTTACGAAGATCAGCATTTTGTGGAACACATACCCGGTTTCTGAAAACTAGAACTTCTTCATCTCGTATTCTGAAATCACGAACTATAGCATCAACACCATCCGCAAGTTGCTTCCGAATTTCAGCAAGCTTCAGATCCTCCAACTGTTGATTCCGGATCTCCTCAATTAAGGTAGGTGCGACTTCAATTCGTGCTAGCAACGAACTAGAGAAATCGGTGCCAAGACGCACACGATTAGTTTTCAATTCCAACATCATTGGCAAATAATGAGTGCGCATATACGCCAGAATTGATGGGGAAGGAGAATGATACTTTCGGCTCAGGGCATCAGCCACAACATTCGCCTTTCCAGGATGATATTCGATGATCAAATCGTAGTCCTTAATTAGTTCCATCCATCTTCGTTGTCTCATATTCAATTCTTTCTGTGTAAGGAGGTACTTCAGGCTTTTGTGATCAGTAAAGATTCGACACGTCTCGCCGTATAGATAATGTCGCCATATTTTTAAAGCAAAGACCACGGCTGCAAGTTCTAGATCATGTGTAGGGTAGTTCATCTCGTGCGGTCGCAATTGCCTTGAAGTGTAGGCAATGACTTTCCCATCTTGCATCAATACACATCCAAGTCCGGATTTCGACGCGTCGCTGTAAACCACGTACTCTTTTCCGCAAATAGGTAAGGTAAGGATAGGTGCAGAAACTAACCGATTCTTTAACTCGTCGAAACTTTGCTGGCACTTTTCATTCCATACGAACGGCTCACCCTTGCGTGTCAGTTTTGTCAATGGCCCGGCAAGTGATGAAAAATTTTCCACAAAGCGACGGTAGTAACCCGCTAATCCAAGGAAACTACGAACTTCGAACACACTTCGCGGAGGTTCCCAAGCAGTCACGGCTTCAATCTTCTTTGGATCAACAAACACACCTTGGGCGGAAACAATATGGCCAAGGAAACTAACCTCACGTAACCAGAATTCGCATTTTGAGTATTTGGCAAACAATCGCCGGTCCTTCAGAATTTGAAGCACAAGCCGCAAGTGCATAACATGATCCTCTTCCGACTTTGAGTAAATCAGAATGTCGTCGATGAAGACGATCACAAATTTATCCAGGAATTCGCGGAACACACGATTCATCAAGTCCATAAACACAGCTGGTGCATTGGTCAAACCGAATGGCATAACCAGAAATTCATAGTGGCCATATCGCGATCTGAACGCGGTCTTCGAAATATCAGCATCACGAACTCGCAATTGATGGTATCCAGATCTGAGATCAATCTTGGAGAATACCGCTGCACCTTGGAGTTGGTCAAACAAATCATCGATGCGTGGCAAAGGATATTTGTTCTTCACGGTCACACGGTTCAGCTGTCGATAGTCAATGCACAATCACAGCGAACCATCTTTCTTTTTCACGAACAGCACAGGTGCTCCCCAGGGTGATACACTAGGTCGAATAAAACCACGATCCAGCAAATCTTCCAACTGCGTCTTTAGTTCCTTCATTTCCGCAGGAGCCATACGATACGGAGGAATGGAAATCGGATTTGTACCTGGCACAAGCTCAATGCCGAATTCTACTTCCCTTGCTGGTGGCAATCCGGCTATGTCTTCTGGAAATACTTCCGGAAATTCACAAACCACAGGAACAGAATTCAGATCTGAAGATTCTTTAGAAATATCCTGTACATGCGCAAGGTACGCTGTACATCCTTTGTTGATTAATCGCTCCGCCTTCAGCCAGGAAATCATGCAAGTTGGCACAACTCGCCTATCGCCTTCAAAACAGTATTCGGTACCATTAGCAAATGTGAACCACACCCGCTTGGTGAAACACTCCACACGGGCTTGATATTTTGCCAGACAATCCATGCCTAAAATCACATCCAGCTCCTTGATGTCTAATGGAATGAGATCCACTTCAAATACACTCGATCCCATACGTATAGCACAGCCGATATAAACCAGATCACAAATCAGTTGCTCTCCCAAAGGAGTTAGAACCGCAATAGGAGGAGTCAAGGGAGATAGAGGACGATCCGCGCTAAGTGCTATCCTTTGACTCACGAACGATCTATTTGCTCCTGGATCAAATAAGACTTTAGCGTTTTGAGAAAAGACTGAAATAGTACCTGTCACCACATCAGGACTAGCCTCGGCATCAGTCAAAGTAAAGAGCCTTGTTGGTTTTGGTTGCGCCTCACTTGTGGATCCGTTGGGTGGCCCTCCTGGTGCGCGTGCTGGTGGTCTAGCGGGATTGACATTCCCACCTCGGCTGGTGTTAAGTACCCCTGGGATTCGCCGTTTTGGACATGCGGCCTGAATATGACCCATCTCGCCACAGTTGAAACATCGCCGTTGCGGAATCTGCCATGACGATCCATTATAATTGGAACCAGAAAAGTTCCTCCTGTTGGTGTTCCCATTGTCATTGATCCGCGGAGGATGAGACCGTAAGGGATAGGGTCCCCTTCTTCGGTTGAACTTTGAATCTCGCCTATATGATCCGCCACTATTAGCTACGGATGGCTTCCTGGTTTGCACGATCTTTTCAGCTTCGGTTGCGGCAGCTATTAGTTCTTGCAAATTCTGCACTGGTGTCGTACCGACGATGGTTTTGAGTTCGACACTCAACCCATCCTGAAATCGTCTTGCCAGCTGGTACGATGTACGATCTTCTTCAGGTGCAAAGCGGGACAACTCCCTCAACAACTTCTCGTATTCTAGCACTGAGCAGGTGCCTTGTTCAAGTTTGTAAAATGCCTGCCGCTGCTCATTTTTATGGAATCTCGTATAAAATTTTTCGTCAAATTCATACCGGAATTCTTCCCACGTTGGTAAACGATCGCCGAATCGCAAGCTAACCGATGTCCACCAAGCGAGGGCTTCTCCCTCAAGTAAGAATGTAGCAATGGCAACCTTGTCGTCATCAGAGATACGCAGGAACAAGGATACTCGGCATAAGGTATCCATCCACTCCCGAGTGGCTGCGGCTCCAGCTGAACCACCGAAATCTTTACATCCAAGTTGTCGAGCTTCCTTCAGCAATTTTGTAATCATAACGGGAAGTCTCTCTGTCTCCTTATGATGCGCCGGCTGTACAGGTTCAAGTGGAGGAATAGGTCCTGGTGTAGGCGCAGGAGCACTCTGAAATTGCGCCTCCATTCGCTGCTGGTTTGCAGCAATTCCTTGTAACACGTTTAAGATCTGTGCCATGACAGGGTCAATGCCTGGTGCGACTGGTGTCTCAGGTTGGTTTCCAGACTCAGCTTGCCCTTCCTGCTCATTTTGTGCATTTGGCTCATCTTGCTCAACAGGTTGCTGGTCATTCCGAATCTCAAACCTACCCCGTTGGTCCCTTTGTTGCCTCGAGCGTGCCATACTACACAAGTGTACGATTGTTACTCAAACAAACACTAAATACGATACTAGGAATAGGAGTGGTACCTGGTGGAGAGGCATGCACCGGACGATACGCATATGCTGGAAAACAATATACAAATTTCGAAAATCATATGCACACATGCTATGCACACTCGGCAATAACATTAACACGCATAGAAATCATAACAAACATCAAGCAATTAGAGCTGCACACATCATCCATATTCGGCAATGCACATAATCACTCACATGCATATTCATTCGGTAATGACAAGAAACATAGCTAATCATCCACTCAAACATATTAAGGCATACTAAAGATAAACAATCTACATAACTGCTATTATTAGTTCCGTCAATTAAATCCCATGTTATCTCTTATCTCTAATTCCCTTGCAGTTTTAGCCCCTAAGTGAGTGAGTGTGTGCCCATGTTCTTACCTGCAATCACCTGCAATCACCCCATTATCAAATAAGTCAGCAAATAACAAGGTATAATCCTAAACCATGCTCCGCTACCACACTTGTAACGACCCTAATTCCTAAACCATTATTCATTGCTCCGATTAAGGTCATTACCGCCGTGAAACCCAAATAAGCCTCAAAATCACCTAAGACCTATTAGAATTTCACAAGGCTACTCATATGATACCGATTTTAATCTTGTTTATTTTGTTGCTTATCAATCAATTGGAGCATGATACTGGACACATATTCTGGTAACATACGGAGTAAATAAAATCATCAGCGGAAGTCTTAAATTTATCCTTTGGGTTCATAACACACAAGTCCCATAGGGATCCAAATAATCAGCAAGAAATTCATCAACCAAGTTCGGAAATAGCAAGCCAAACGAATGCTTAAAAATAAACCAGAACAATGTCCAATCTTTCAAGTTATTTGCGCAAGTAACAAGTAGTATTTGTGATGCGATATCGCCCCGCCGTGCAGCCTTGATCTCACACACTGGTACCACGAACAGTGAATGTACCTAAGCCTGAAAAATGGTAAAAACAACGGTTTGAGATTACAAGAATCTCAGTAGGGTCGCAGCATCATAAGATCTACAGAATCCCTAAACACAAATCTCCCAATTCACATAAGATCATTCCCTAAACAACTAAAGGGATCACGCAATTCAACAATAAACCAAAAGAGGTTAAGGCCGAGATTATGGCTGAGGGAGGACCACACTTCCGAAAGTTCAGAAGTACACAGGCAGGTGAAATACAACAAAATCACACTCAATGATGAAGAAAGGCCATCCCCTTCCACCTGTGTTGTCCAAGACTTACTGCACAAAGGGTAGATGGTTAACACACAAACTAATCAGTAAGCCTTTCACCTTATCCTCGCAAGGACAAATCGACTAGCCCCTCATGGAACAAGTCTTCCCTTAGTCGCAACCAGGGCATCCCCAAATCTCGCAAGATAAGGGCTTCCTGTCTCGCAAGACAGGGATCTGGCCTCGCAAGGACAGATATCCAGCGTGCACTTGCTGGTTCAACACCCATACACCTCCCATAAATCGGTAAGTACCTCTCCTCTCACTAGGAGCATCAGTGCTTACCTTGCGTGGCCACCGGAATAGGATCCTGATACACAAACACGTACAAGCACACACAGGCAAGTACAAAGCATAATACCACAACAGGGTATTCTCAATCACGTCAGGAAATAATCAACACACCAAATTCATATAACAATAGCATCCCTAGGCACTCAATTCCTAACTCAGGGGTTCGATATAGCCTAGGAGATTCATATCTCATTCCGGATTTCATATTCACACCCTACAATCCAATCACAAACAAATACAACAAGGGCAGGTAACAAAAACATCAGATAAGAGCAGGGGTTTCTGGAGAAACCGATGAGGCATAGATCCTACCTCCCTTGTCTCTGAACAAGAAGCTACTCCTTTTCCTTTATTAAGTAAATCTGAACCACCTAAATCATCACCAGACAAAGACAAAACAATCTAAGCATGTATATCCCAAAAATCAATTGTATACCCTATTCCTTACCAGTACCACTCACCAAACCTATCAGAAAACCAGTGATCAGATGTTGCAGGTGCCTCCCCCTTGGATGCATGATGTGATAGCCGGGAACTTAACAAGATTCAACCTGAATTTACCATTCCAATTATTTATGCACAACCTGTTGCTAAAAGTAGGGCATAGGACGATTTCATCTTAACCTAAACAACGAAGTATTTACATCCAAGCTTCGATTAATATAGTTTTGGAAAGAGGATGAAAATAACTTTCCAACGAGATATTATTTGCAAGATTCCAACAAACGAGTAGAAAGTTATGCTATTTTGAAGTTCAAGAAGATTTGGCGAAAAGTTAATTCGGCCGCCGATTTTAAAAGTAACATTAGACAAAGAAATATTAATCTTCCTGACGGAAAACAAAACATGGTTGGAAAGCGGATGAAGAGAGCTTTCCAACAAGCTATTATTCTCAGAGATCCAATGAACTATGAGGGAGTTATGCTCGTTTAAAGTTTCAGCAAATTCTGACAGCTAATGGGAAGTATAGGGTTTTAAGCCAATACGAATTTTGTAAGGTTTTAGGGGAAAATTTTGTGAGGTTGGCTTCCTATTTATATCCAATGAGTATCGAATTATTTCTACTACTTTTAATCAATCTATCAATCCAATATAATTTACCAAATAGCCAAACTCTTAAATTTCCTTTCCTATTCTTAGGGACTTAATCTCTAAGGCAACTATCTACCTTAAAGGATGGTTCCTAAAGCTATTACCCATCTACAAGGACCTAAATCAAAAAGAATTAGAAGCAAATTATTTTACTGAACAATCTTACCAATTTCGGCTATCACACATCCTTCTCTTCAGGGGCAAAATCGTCTTTTCACCTGCACTGGCTTCTAGACTTCTAGGACTCAAAATTAGGGGTCTTACAGTGACTCTACTGAGATTCTTGTAATCTCATCCTTTTTTTTCTCTCCCTTTGCAGGCTTAGGTGTGTACTTTGTTGCTGGTACCAAAGGTGTGAGATCAAGGCTGCACGGCTGGACGAATTTGCACCTTTTCTATTGAATGCGCATACCTTATCTTTGAACTTGTATGTTATGTTTTCACTTATTTTGAGTATTATATAAGTCTTTAGCTGATGTTTTCTTTCACTCCGTATAAGCCAGAAATTCATTAATGTATGAATATGCTCTAACCTTTAAATAGCATATAAATCAAGAAATAAAATTGACAATTAGGTGACTTGAGCCTTGTGGGATTCAAATAGGACCTTGCGAGGGCTTATTTGGGTTTCAGGGCGGTAAGGGTCCTAATAGGTTGGGTATGGGTCCTTATAGGTTTACTTTTTATATAGGATGATTATGGGATTAATTTCCCTACTTTAAGAGTTGGATTAAAATAAGATAGTTATCAGAATTAAATTCTATAATTATCCTTCCTTAATTTTAGAAATTTTATTTTCTAAGGTAATTATCAACTAATAAAGAACCAAATCAAAGGGAATTAATACCATAAATAATTACTAGACATTCCACATCATTTTTGGCCATCACACATCTATTTATTCAAGTGCAAAATGGTCTTTTCACCTACACTGAATTCTGGATTACTAGGATTCAAAATTCGGGGTCTCATATCCTCCCCTCATAAGAAATTTTTCCTCGAAATTTCAGCACAAGTACATAAAAAAATAGGTAAGGAAGTTTTGCATATATAGATTCCTCAATCTCCCAAGTTTGTTCCTCAATTTGGCCACTACGTCAAACAACTCGTCCCATAGGCATGATTCAATTACAAAGTTGACGAACTGACCGATCTAGTATGTAAACTTATTGTACAGGATATGATAGGCCTTCAACAACCTCGACTAGTGGTTTTTCAAGCACATGAGCAGGGTCTCACACATACTTTCTCAATATTGAAACGTGAAACACATTGTCAATTCTTTCCATATTTGAAGGTAAGGCAAGTCAGTATGTAACAGGGCTGATCCTCTCGACAATGTCATACAAACCAATGTAACGAGATGCTAACTTACCTCGTTGCTGAAAACGAAAGACAGTTTTCCACGGGGGGACCTTTAAAAACACTTTGTCACCTACTGCAAATTCCAGTTCCTTTCATCAATTATTGGCATAGGTTTTCTGCCAATTTATGGCTGTCTTTAGCCATTGTCGAACCAAGTTCAACTGCTCCATTGCTTGATCAATCGATTCTGGATTGTCTAGGCGTCTCTCGCCTACTTCATTCTAGTGAATAGATATTTTGCAGCGTCTCCCATATAGTGCTTCATATGGTGCCATATCGACGCTTACATGAAAGTTATTATTGTAAACAAATTCCGCCAATAGTAGGCATCGATCCCAACCAGTATGCTGGTCTTGTACACTCGCACATAACATGTCATTGTTTAATGACCCTAACTCCTAACCTAATATTAATTGCTACGAATAGAGCCTTACCGCCTTGAAACCCAAACAAGCCTAAGAACCAGGACCTATCTGAATCCCACAAGACTTACTCATCAAATTCTCGATTTTTAGCATGTTTATTCTTTATGTTTATCAACAATTGGAGCATGATATTGGACAAGTACTCTGGTATCATACGGAGTGAATGAAATATCAGCGGAAGTCTATAAGTAAAATCAGTGAATCCACAACACACAAGTACTATAGGGTTTCAAATATCCTGCAAGTTAACCTCCAACATAAATCGGACCCAACAAGTAAAGGAGGAATCTTGAAAAAAACCCGAAAGTAGTCCAATCATAAATCATGTTATATGCGCAGACAATCATGGAACAGGTATGCAAATGTGATGCCATATCGCCCTGCCGTGCAGCCTTGATCTCACACACTACTACCACGTACAGTGGATGTACTTAAATTAGAAAAAAGGTGAATACAACAGGATGAGATTACAAGAATCTCACTAGGGTCATAATATCATAACATCATCCCTACACCACTATGAGCATCACGCAATTCAAGAATCAATCAAAGGGATAGGGCTGAAACTAAGACTGAGGGTGGACTACAACACTTCCGAAAATCAGAAGTGCACAAGTAGGTAAAACTCATAAGATTACTTTCGGCACTAGAAGTAAAGAAAGGTCATTCCCTTCCACCTGTGTTGTCCAAGGTTTACTGCACAAAGGGTAAAAGGTTAGCACACAAGCTAATCAACAAACCTATTCATCCAGCCACACAAGGTTTACTTTCGGCTCCTCTTGCTCAACAGGTTGTTGTTTGGCTTGAACCTCATACCTACCCTGTTGATCCCTTGTAGCGTTCAACCTTGCCATACTATACAAATATACGACTATTACTTAACACATAACTAAATACGATACTAGGAAAAGAAGTGGTACCTGGTGGAGAGGCATGCACCAGACGATACGCATATGCTGGAAAACAAAATACACTTGGACATAAATACTCACAAGTTTCGGAAATCTATGTATAGATGCGATGCACACTCGAAAATTACACCAACACTCGCATAAGCATTCGGAAACAATACTATCACACACACCTTTCTCGGAAATCATTGCAACAAACTCTAACGACAATGATAAGAAGTCACATAGGGACACTCTTTGGCCTTCCATTTCCGTGTTATGGCTGGCATTATGGAAAAAACACACATTCAGAAATGACCAGAAATACATTAAGAAGTACATAGGTAGGTAAAACTCAATAGATTGCTCTCGGAAATAGGAAAAAGAAAGGTCATCCCCTTCCACCTGTGTTGTCCAAGACATACTGCACAAAGGGTAAAAGGTTAGCACACAAGCTAATCAATAATCCTATTCATCCTGCCACACAAGGACAAGACATCCCAAGTCACACAAGGACAAGGGTATCCCAAACCACACAATGATAAAGGCATCCTGCTACACAAGGACAAGACTTCTAGCCACACAAGGACTAGACATCTAGCGAGCGCATGTTGAAATTTTCCACCCATACAACTCCTATACCAGTAAGAGTCTGCCCTCTCCAAAGGAGCATCAACGCTTACCCTGAATGGCCATCAAAACAGGATCCTGACACACAATTATGTACGAGCACACACAGGCAAGCACAAGCACAATATCATAATAGGGTATCTTCAATCCTATCAGAACACAATTATATGCAATTTAGGCACTCAAAACCTAACTCAAGAGTTCGGTATGTTCTAAAGGATTCATATCTCATTCCACGATTCATGCACATATTCTACAATCAATTCATACCTCTCTTATCTCAGAACAAGAAGTTATTCCTTTGCCCTTATTTAATAATTCCGAACCACCTATAGCATCCCAAGGCAAAGACAAAACCAAACTAAGCATGCATACTCAATAACCAAGTAAGTACCCTATTTCCTTACTAATTCCACTCACTATACCTATCAGAAACTAGTGGTCACATGCCGTAGGTGCCTCCTTTTTGGATGTGTGATGTTATAGCCAAAAACTTAACAAGATTCAACCTGAACTACCACCCCAATTTAACTATATATATTTCGGCACTAAGCATAGGATACAAGAGAATTTAGGATTTTATGTTAGCAAGGTGTAAGGGTTGCGATTTCATGTTAACAAAGAAGGATAAAGTGTTTATAACTTATACAATCAAAAGAAACAATAATGGAATCTAATAGGTTAATCAATTGATCAAGATAGGCAACAATAAGGAAAGAGTAGGGTATACTTATTTCATATATAGAAAAGATTCAAAAGATGAATTCATGATTTTATAACATGAATGGATTCCAAACAATTATACGAACAAGAGGAACAACATCAAAAATTAATTGAAGAGAGAATCACACAATCTTAAAACCTAATCCTGCCAAAATATAATTTAAATTTAGAAAAAGAAAAACTAACCTTCAGAAAAAAATCAAAATGGTTGGAAAGAGGATGAAGAAATCTTTCCAACAAGCTATTATTTGCAAAAATCTGACTAAGGTGAGAGAGTTATGCTATTTTGAAGTTCAAGCAGATTTTGGCAATTCCATCGAAATACAATTTAACTTTCGACATAGAAAAACTACCCCCAGGAAAAAATACCCCAAGGTGGTTTGAAAAAGGATGAAGAGAACTTTCTAACAAGCTATTATTTGCAAGAATCCGACAAAAGATGAGAGAGTTATACTGATTTGAAGTTCCAGCAGATTTTGGTAGAAATTGGGAGTTGTAAGATTTTTAAGTTTTACGAATTTTGTGTGTTTTTCTATATAAAATTTTTATATGGCTGGCTTCCTATTTATGTAAGGTGGTTATGGGAATAAAATCCCTATTTTAAAGGCTTGATTAAAGTAAGGTAATGATCAGAATTAAATTCTGTAATTATCTTCCTTTAATTTTAGTAATTTTAATTTCTAAAGTAATTATCAACCTATAAAGAACTAAATTAAAGAGAATTAAAACCAAAATTATTTACTGGAAATTTCTTACCAATTTTGGCCATCACACATCTTTTTATTTAGGGGCAAAAGGGTCTTTTCTCCTATATTGGCTTCTAGACTTATAGGATTCAAAATTCGAGGTCTCACAATATCGAATCGGTTAAGATCGGTTATGAGTACGTTGCTTGCATGTGTTATCTACATTGAACATGATGATTGTGTTATGATATGAATAAGAATACCTTGTTGTGGTATTGTGTTATGTGCTTGCCTGTATGTGCTTATATTTGTTTGTTTGTCAGGATCCTTTTCCACGTGGCTATTTGGGGTAAGTGCTGATGCTCCTGGCGAGAGGAGAGGTTCTTACCGGTATGAGAGTTATATGAGTGGAAATTCTCAGCCTGCGCACATTGTATGCCTAGTCCTAGTGTGGCTAGAAGTCTTTTCTTTGTGTGGCAATATGTCTTTATCCTTATGTGGTTTGGATGTCCTTATCCTTGTGTGGTGTGGATGCCCTTGTCCTTGAGTTGCTTGGATGCCTTGTCTTGTGTGGCAGGATGAATCGGCTTACTGATTTAGCTTGTGTGCTAACTATTTTACCCTTTGTACAACGAAGTCTTGGACAACACTGGTGGAAAGGGATGGGCTTTTCTGTTGATGAGATTGATTGATTATTTAGCTGCCTGTGTACTTTTGACTTTCGGATGTGTTTGTAGTCCACCCTCAACCTTATCTTTCGGCCCAAACCTTATTGTTTGATTCTTGAATTGTGTAATCCCTCTTTCGCTATATAGGCTGATTTGATGTTGTTTGGGAGATGTTTGTTTAAGATTTCTGTAGATCTTACGATGTTGTGACCCTACTGAGATTTTTGTAATCTCAGCCTGTTGTTTTCACTATTTTTCAGGCTTAGGTACATTCGTTCTTCGTGGTACCAATGTGTGAGATCAAGGTTGCATGGCAGGGTGATATTGTATCACATTTGGATTTCTGTTTCCTTGGTTACTTGCGCATAGAACATGAACTTTTATTGGACAATTTTCTAGGTTTTCAAGCCCCTCCTTTGCTTGTTTGTTTCCAGATTATATTAGAGGTTTTCTTGTTGGATTTTTAAATCCCTATACGAGTTGTGTGTTATGGTTCCAATGATTCAATTTAAAGACTTTCGATGATATTTTATTCACTCCGTATGATACAAAAATACTTGTACAATATCATACACCATTTGTTGATAAACATAATGAATATACATGCTAAAAATCGAGAATTTGATGAGTAAGCCTTGTGGGATTCAGCTAGGTCCTGGTTCTTGGGCTTGTTTGGGTTTCACGGCAGTAAGGACCCTAATCGAAGTAATTAATAATAGGTTAGGAGTTAGGGTCGTTATAGGTATTGCCTAGATAAGCCTCAAATCAATCCGCAATTGATGGATATACTATCTCACACATATGCGCATATATTAATATAAACATAGGTACCCAAATAAACGATCTAACAAAAGAATCTTTGGAGAAACCGATGAGGCATAGATCCTATATCTCTTGTCTCTGAGCAAGAAGCTATCCCTTTGTCTTTATTTATTAATTCTGAACCAGCTATAGCATTAGAAGGCAAAGGAAAAGCCAAACTAAGTATGCATACACAATAACCATATAAATACCCTATTTCCTTACCAATTTCACTCACCAAACCTATCAGACACCAGTAATTAGATGCCGCAGGTGCCTTCCCTTTGGATGTGTGATGTAATAGCCAAGAACTTAACAAGAAACAACCTGAATTACCATCCCTAATCAACATACAATTTTCGAGACTAAGAATAGGACAATAAGGAAAGTTGAGATTTCAAGTTAACAAGCTATAAGGGTTGCGATTTCATGTTACCAAGGAAGGATTTAGTGTTTATAACATATACAATCAAAAGAAACAAGATCAGAATCCAATAGATTAATCAATTGAACAAAATAAGCAACAATAGAGCAAGGATAGGGCATACCGATTTCATGAATAAAGAAGATACAAAGGATGAATTCATGATTTTACAACATGAATGGATGCTAAACAATCATACGAACAAGAGGAATAACAACAGAAATCAATTGATGGCAGAATCACACAATTTGGGAACCAATCCCGCTGAATTATGACCTAAATTATGACAAGTAAATCCTAATTTTCAGAAAAAAAACCCAAGCATTTTGGATAGAGGATGAAAATATCTTTCCAACAAAATGATGAGAGAGTTATGCTATTTTGAAGTTCAAGAAGATTTCGGCAGCAATAGGGAGGTATAGGGTTTTAGGTTGGACGAATTTTATGTGTTTTTTTATCAAGGTTTAACTGTGGCTAGCTTCCTCTATATATAGGGTGGTTATAAGATTAATTTTCCTACTTTAAAGGTTGAATTAAAGTAAGATAACTATCATAATTAAATTCTGTAAGTATTCTCCCTTAATTTTAGGGATTTTATTTTCTAAAGTAATTTTCAATTAATAAACAACCAAATCTAAAGGATTAATACAAGAAATAATTACTAGCCATTCCATACCATTTTTGGCCATCACACATCCATTCTTTCAGGGGAAAAATGGTCTTTTCACCTGCACTGGCAAAATTCAGGGTCTCACAATCTCGGACCACCAATACTACTCTCGTAATTCTTGGTACATCTTTGTATTACAAGGGTGAATAAAAAATGTCAAACTGTAAGCCTCTGTCAAAATGAGTAGTCTTAATTTGTAACGACCTTAACTCCTAACTTATTATTAATTGCTCCGATTAGGGCTCTTGTCGCCGTGAAACCCAATCAAGCCCAAGAACCAGGACCTATCTGAATCCCACAAGGCTTACTCATCAAATTCTCGATTTTTAACATGTACATTTTTATGTCTATCAACAAATGAAGCATGATATTGGACAAGTATTCTAGTATCATATAGGGTGAATGATATATCGGCAGAAGTTTTTAAATAAAATCAGTGAATCCACAACACACAAGTTCCATATGGATCCAAATATCCAGCAAATTAACTCCCAACATAAATTGGACATAAGAAGTAAAGAAGAAATATTGAAAACCAGAAAGTAGTCCAATCATAATTCATGTTATATGTTCAGGCAATCAAGGAATAGGTATGCAAATGTGATGCGATATCGCCCCATCGGGCAGCCTTGATCTCACACACTGGTACCACGAACAGTGGATGTACCTAAGCTTGAAAAATGGTGAATACAACATGATGAGATTACAAGAATCTCAGTAGGATCATAAGATCATAAGATCTACAGGAATCTTAAACACAAATCTCCAGAACAACATCAGATCATCCCTACACAACTATGGGTATCACGTAATTCAAGAATCAATTAAAGGGATATGTTCGAAACTAAGGCTAAGGGTGGACTACAATACTTTTGAAAATCAGAAGTACACAGGCAGGTAAAACTAATCAGATTACTTTGGGCACTAGAAAGAAAGAAACGTCATCCCCTTCCACCTGTGTTGTCTAAGGTTTACTGCACAAAAGATAAAAGGTTAGCTCACAAGCTAATCAACAAACCCATTCATCCTGCCAGACAAGGACAAGACATCCAAGCCACACAAGAACAAGGCTTCCTGTGAAACCCTATCCTAGATACCTATCAAGTCAGCAATTTTAGGTATAATCAGCATTGTTCTAGTGGTCCACGTATCCGTTTGATAGTTTGACCAAGACAAAAAAATCGAGGCAGTAGAAAATTACTATTTTGTCCCTATTAGATCTGAACTTATTTTAGGCTCGTTTTGAGTAACCGAGTGTTTTCGGGTTATTTTGTAGACCTTTGGCCCTATCCCATTGTTTGTTCTTTTCGAGGCCGATTGTTTTTATTTCCAAGTTGGGCTTGTTTTTCCAAGTCGGGCCAGTAGGGCTTCAGGACCCAGACTATTTAAGCTTGTGTTAGCTGCTAGAAAAATTACCCTAGCCACTTCCGTTGTTTTTGTTTCAGACGAAAATCCTTATCTTTTCCTGTTACTTTATTCTTCACACTGCCAAGCCCTACTCTTGATTTTTGTGCCGCCATCAATCCTTCTTAATTGGTGTGCACTCCTCCTCTAATCCAATGCTCATGTTATGTTCCTTTCTTTTCCTATTGATCGATTGTTCATTTTATACGTCAGTGAGGGAATGGTAGGATTCCTCTCTTCTGTATTTTAGTTTGGGTTTGCAATTGCAGATTTTAATATTGGTATGATTTAGGTGGTTTTAAATCTGGATCACGCGATAAAAGCAAAGGAATTGCCACCAGTTTTTTTACACGTAAGGTTGGAGACTATGCCTCATAAGTTTGAGTAGCAAATTCTCTTATTTCTAAATCACCTGGTTATTTAGAGACGTATTATATTGTTCTTTTAATTGATGCTTATTGCTTTGATTGCGCTGTAGTTACGTTATCCTTCTTTGTGTAATGACAGCTTTAAGTCTTGCACAGGTTACCATGTATTTTTTTTCCTTTTCTTCTTCTTTTCGTTTCGTCTTCTTCCCGTTTCATTTTTTTTCCGTTTTGTCTTCTTCTCGTTTTGTATTTTTTGGTCTTGTCTTCTTTCGATTTTGTTTGCTTGCGATTTTGTTTTCTTTGGTTTTGTCTTTTTGCGATTTTTTCTTTTTCCGTTTTTTATCTTTTTCCAGTTTTGTCTTTTTCCCGATTTTGTTTTATTCCCATTTCGATTTCTTCCCGTTTCGCCTGCTTTCCGTTTCGTCTACTTCCCGTTTCGCCTGCTTTCTGTTTCGTCTGCTTCCCGTTTCATTTTATAAAATATTTTTTTTGTTCATTTGGATTTTAGTTTATTCCTTTAGAATCCCAATGAATGTTCTTGTGAATTCTATGCTCACTATGTGATTTTTTTGTCCTCTAAACATATTATATTGTGAGCCTTCATTTGGGTAAGCTAGGATCATAAGAGTATATTTGAGGTTGTGTGATGCATGTGCATGTTTTACACTCAGTTATTAAAAGTATGGTATTGTACTACTGTTTTGGTCAAGCATATTTGTTTATAAGACTATTATTTTGGTAT
This sequence comes from Passiflora organensis, assembly GCA_019739055.1. Classification (NCBI taxonomy): domain Eukaryota; kingdom Viridiplantae; phylum Streptophyta; class Magnoliopsida; order Malpighiales; family Passifloraceae; genus Passiflora; species Passiflora organensis. Next base: position 101,643 of record JAEPBF010000234.1, read on the forward strand.
TATGATTTTTGTCTAGTACATTGAATTATAAACGTAGTATTTGTTTGGAACTATGACGTTTGACAAGTATATTATTCTATAAACATTCTATATGCATAAGTTTGGGAATCTATAGTTATTAAACGTTCGTTTGGCCAATACGAGGTGAGAATACGGAATCCCAGTGATAGGGGAGAGTTGCTTACCTATTTGGGAGTTGTTTGGGTTTTGTCTTCATTTTCCTGCCACGTCTTTGCAGGTTGGTTCGTATTGAGTATTGAGATGGGTAAGATACGTGTTGTAGTTTTTCTCTGCCTAGTCTCGGACAACACTGGTAGTAGGGGTTACGTGTATATTTATTATTTTCTTAAAAATATAAATTTAACATTGTCAGTGGACTTCCGGTTTCCTTTTAGCGGGGGGTTACTCGAGGAGTGGTTTATTATATCCATCCCGATAGGTTTTGGTAGTCATTGATAACTGTGTTGAATTATGAGTTTATGCATTACAACCTATTGAGCTGGAACTATGTTTTACATTATAAAAAAAAATATCTGAATTTTATATACTTTGAGTTGTATCAGTTACATCTTCGTTCCTACAGTAAACTATTTCTTCTCCTCTTAGTATGTGCCTCTGATCCACCGTAGAACATATGATGCAGTGACTCCTACTAAGATTATTATCTCACCCGTTGTTATTTTCCCCCTTTCAGGAGTAGTTTGTGAGCTGTAGGCAGTGTTTTGAGGTCTATGAGCTTCATACGACTTGGCTGGACTATCGCACCTGCACATTTTTCATGGTTTTCTTTTTGACTATTATTATATCCTTATGCATTTACTACGTTTCTGGCTACAATTTTATGTACCGAGCTTTAAGCCCGGTTTGTGATTTTGGGCTTATGACTGTATGGACCCGTGTTTTATTTTCGATATTTTGTTTATTTAAATAAAGTCTTCCGCTTTGGCATTTTTTTTACTCCAATGATATGCCAGATGTCTGTTTCGTATTTGGCATGCTCCAATTCATGAAATATTAAATATGTTTGTTTTGGAATCGTGTTTGAAATGTCTTCTAAGCCTTGTGGGATTCGGATTGGTCCATGTGTTGGGCTTGTCCGGGTTTCACGGCGGTAAGGGCTTAGTTTTCGGGTTTGGGTCCTTACACTTCCAGCCGCACAAGGACCAGGCATCCAAGTCACACAAGGACAAGGCTTCCTGCCACACAAAGACCAAGCATTCAAGCCACACAAGGACAAGGCTTCCAGCTTTCGTATACTGGGGATTACCACCCATACAACTCCAATACCAGTAAGAGCCTCCCCTCTCCCAAGGAGCATCAACGCTTACCCCAAACGACCATCAGAATAGGATCCTGACTCATAAACACATACAAGCACACACCAGCAAGTACAAAGCATAATACCATAACAGGGTATCTTCAATCAAGTCAGAACATAATTATAAGCAATTCAGGCACTCAAAACCTAACTCAAGGGTTTGGTATGGTCGATAGGATTCATATCTCAATCCGCGATTCATGCAGAAATCCTACAATCAATTCACATGCAATAATAACAAGGTCATGTAACGAAAATAACAAATAAACAACAGGGATCTCTGGAAAAACCGATGAGGCATAGATCCTATCTCTTTTGTCTCAGAACAAGAAGCTATTCCTTTGCCCTTATTTAATAATTGCAAACCACCTATAGCATCACAAGGAAAAAACAAAACCAAACTAAGCATGCATACTAAATAACAAAGTAAATACCCTATTTTCTTACCAATTTTACTCACCAAACCTATCAGAAACCAGTGGTCAGATGCCGCAAGTGCCTCCCCTTTGGATATGTGATGTTAATAGCCAAAAACTTAACAAGATTCAACCTGAATTACCACATCAATTTAACTATGTATATTTCGGCACTAAGTATAGGACAAAAGATAGTTTGTGATTTCATGTTAGCAAGGTATAAAGGTTGTGATTTAATTTTAACGAAGAAGGATTAGGTGTTTATAACTTATACAATCAAAAGAAACAAGGTCATAATCCAATAAGTTAATCAATTGATCAAGATAGGCAACAATAGGGCAAGGGTAGTGCATACTGATTTCAAGTATAGAAAAGATTGAAAAGATGAATTCATGATTTTATAACATGAATGGATGCCAAACAATCATACGAACAAGAGAAACAACAACAGAAATTAATTGAAGACAGAATCACACAATCTTGAAACCTAGTCTTGCTGAAATACGATTTAACTTTAGACAAATAAAAACTAACCTTGAGACAAGAAAATAATTTTTTGGAAAGAAGATGAAGAGAGCTTTCCATCAAGCTATTATTTGCAGGAATTCGACAAAGGAAGATAGAGTTATGCTATATTGAAGTTCAAACAGATTTTGGCAATTCTGTAGAAATATGATTTAAGTTTTATCATAGAAAAGCTAATCTCCAGATGATAAACCAAAATTGGTTTGAAAGAGAATGACGGGGGCTTTCAAGAATCGGACAAAGGATAAGAGAGTTATACTGATTTGAAATTTCAACGGATTTTGGCAGAAATTGGGAGGTGTAAGGTTTTTAGGTTTCATGAGAGAGTTATAGATCCTCTCAAACACATCAGCATTGGAATGTACTTTGCTCAGACGTACACTAAGGAAGATGATATCTTCCAACTCAACGCATCAGCAACTATGTTTGCCTTTCTCGGATGGTATTCTATCACTAGATAATAGTAATTGATAAACTCTAGTTGTTTCTTTTCTCTCAAATTCAACTTCTTCTGGGTGAGGAGATAGTTGAGACTCTTATGTTAGGTGTAGACTCTGCATGTCTCGCAATACAAATAATGCTACCATATCTTCATTGTACATACTATTGCTACCAACTCTAGATCATAAGTCGGATAGTTGCTCTCATGTGGCCACAATTGCCTAGATGGACAAGCCACAACCTTTCCTTTGAAGCATCCCAGACCTATCTTTGAAACATTGATGAACACCACATACCTTTTTGCCACTGACTGGGAAGGTGAGAACTTGAGCTGACACCAATCTAGACTTCAGCTCCTAGAAACTCAACTTGAATTTCTCAATCCAGACAAACAAAACACCCTTGCATTTCAAACGCATCAAAAGGCCTACCAACATTGAGAAGTTCTCCACAAACCACCTATCAAACCAAGGAAGCTATGGATCTTTAAAACACTGCGGGGATGCTCCCAAGATACAACCACCACTATCTTATTTGGGTCCACTAGCACTCTTTTAGCTGACATCACGTGCCTCAAGAAGCTAACCTCTCTGAACCAAAACTTGCACTTAGAAATCTTTGTATACAGCTGTCGAGCTCTAAGTATAACGAACACTCTCCTTAAAAGCACTATATACTCCTCTGATCTTGAATATATCAAAATATCATGTATGAAGACAATGAAAAACTATTCCAAATACTGCCGGAATACTCTGTTGATGAGATCCATGAACACTATTAGGGAAATGGTTAGCCTGAATGTCATAACCAAAAACTCATATTGGCAATATCATGACTGAAATGCTATCTTAGGAATATCTGACTCAGGAACCCTCAAGTGATGGTGTCCCAATCTCTAATAAATCTTCAAGAATATCGAAGCACCCTGAAGTTGATCAAACAGGTCATTGATCCGTGGCAGTGGATACCGATTCTTTATTAAAGCCCAGTTTTGCTACCTGTAGTCTTGCACAAACAAAGGATCTCAACTTTCTTCTTCACGAAAAACAATGATGTGCATTATAGAGATACACTGAGCCTGATAAATCCTCTATCCACCAAATTCTCAAACTGAGTCTTCAACTCTATCAACTCCGCAAGTGTATTCCGGTGTTGTGGGATAGAGATAGGAGCTATACCCAGCAATAACTCAATCTCTCGTTCTAGTGGCAAACCTATCATATCATCTGGGAAACATCGGAGTACTCTCTCACCATTGGTACGTTGCTCAACCCTAGGGACTCAACTGTTACATCGTGGATATGTGCTAAGAACTTTGTAAAACCGTTGCTGATCATTCATTTGAAACTCAAACAAGAGATCATGCATTTCGGTATCACTTGTCTGCCACTTTTAAAAAAAAACTTGATACCATCAGTCAAAATGAACCATACTCTCTTCATTAAGCAATCAATCCATGCTCTATATTGGGCCAATAGTTCATGCCCATAATAATGTCCAACAGAGTCAGATCTGCCTCAATCTCTACTGAACCCATCCTCTTCTCACTAAACCTCTGGCTCCACTTTTACCTATGGCTCTCTTACAACCTGCTACTAAGCTGGTGCCTATAGTGCCTGCATTTATGGCTATTGAATTGTTGCATCTTGCATCATTTGCTGCATCTAACCCAAAGTGGTCTGACTTACCGCTAAAAACTGTAGCAACAACTGGTCCTGAGCTATTTATGGTGCCTGAACTAGATATGCCTCTAGTATACCCTATGGCTTACCCACACCTGCTGCTGGTCTTGCTAGTTCTTGAACATCTAAGCTCCCATCTAGCTCTCTAAATTGAACCTGACCTCCTTGGTCATGACGACCTCTGGAAGCACTGCAAAGTTTACCACAAGCCATCTCTACCGATTGGGCACACAGTTATACGTATAAGCATAAATATAAATAAGTCATCTAGCAACTTTATGCTAGATTATGAATGTGCAGCGAGTGTGATGCACTTGTAAAATATTCTATCTTAAAATAATTTTGCGTTCAGTACACACATAGACAACTATGCTCCATTATCTACCTTGTGAGGACGCGTTCCCGGTAAATAGGACCCTCACCATTTTGTAGTCCTGATTGACCCAACATGTGGATCAATCGAAACCACACAAGGCTCACGTTAACATTTTAGAACCAAAACAACCAAAACACATACTAATTTGATTTTTTTTGTAAATAGAACGTCGTCCATCACATAATACACCTGACACAAAATAATTAACGGAATATGGAAACCCATACAACAGAAGTCTTAAATCACATACAATAAGCCAAATGGCCCCAAACATGCAGCATATTGAGACCATACACACAAACTGGTATAGATCCACAAAAATTTCCTAAAGCACACATCTCATAACATAAATTGGCAATAGAGTCATACATGCGATTAAAATATCGTAACTAGAAAACAAACCCAGAAAAAGTCCATAACAAGTACATAAACCAAAACAAAGATGTATGTCAATAGAGTATAAAAATGATAAAAACACAAAACATGTCAAGTTTCCAAGTGCAAGTGCAATAGTCCAGCCCTAAGACCAACATTGAGAATGTGATACTTCGTCCCTCCGAGTGGCTAGTGAGGAAGACTATTCAGCAAATTGTCTGATTTTGACTAGTTGGATTTGAGAGTTGACCATTAACCCAAGAGTTGACATTTAGGGTTGACACAGTCACAGAAAACCTATGTGTGTGCCTAGGTGTCTTAGTGAGTGCTCTAGGTCAGGTGTCGAGATTTAAGTCAACAGAAATCAAATTGGCCGATTCCAGGTCTTTTTTGAGTGACCGGGGGAATTTGGGCAGAAAAACCTGTTTAGTTACTTTCCAAGCGCAATTACCCATTTGTGAGATTAATTATTTTAGTTTATATTTTATTTTTATTGGTTTTAAAACATATTTTGCAAACTTGAGGCATATCGAGCTTTTAAAACGTTTTGTTTGGGTCTTTTCCGAAATTATTGGTCCAGTGTATAAATGCCCAGCCCGACCCATCACTTAAAATTTTCTAAGTGTCAGAACACCTGCAACCTTCATTCTCTCCCTCTCCTCCCCCCTTTCTCTCTCTCGTTCTCCCCCAGAAAACACACGTTATAAATTAGATGAATTTTTTCCAACAAAAACCACCAAACACATCAGCATTGGAATGTACTTAGCTCGGACGTACACTAAGGAAGATGATATCTTCCTACTCAATGCGTCAGTAACTATATTTTCCTTTCTCTGATGGTATTGTATCACTAGATAATAGTAATTGATAAACTTTAGTTGTTTGTTTTCTCTCAAATTCAACTTTTTCTGGGTGAGGAGATAGTTGAGACTCTTATGTTAGGTGTAGACTCTGCATGTCTCGCAATACAAATAATGCTACCATATCTTCATTGTACATACTATTGCTACCAACTCTAGATCATAAGTCGGATAGTTTCTCTCATGTGGCCACAATTGCCTAGATGGACAAGCCAGAACCTTTCCTTTGAAGCATCCCAGACATATCTTTGAAACATTGATGATCACCACATACCTTTTTGCCACTGACTGGGAAGGTGAGAAATTGAGCTGACACCAATCTAGACTTCAGCTCCTAGAAACTCTACTTGAATTTCTCAATCCAGAAAAACAGAACACCCTTGCATTTCAAACGCATCAAAAGGCCTACCAACATTGAGAAGTTCTCCACAAACCACCTATCAAACCAACGAAGCTATGGATCTTTAAAACACTGCAGGGATGCTCCCAAGATACAACCACCACTATCTTATTTGGGTCCACTAGCACTCTTTTAGCTGACATCACGTGCCTCAAGAAGCTAACCTCTCTGAACCAAAACTTACACTTATAAATCTTTGTATACAGCTGTCGAGCTCTAAGTATAACGAACACTCTCCTTAAAAACACTATATACTCCTCTGATCTTGAATATATCAAAATATCATGTATGAAGACAATAACAAACTATTCCAAATACTGCCGGAATACTCTGTTGATGAGATCCATGAACACTATTAGGGAAATGGTTAGCCTGAATGTCATAACCAAAAAATCATATTGGCAATATCATGAATGAAATGCTATCTTAGGAATATCTGACTCCAGAACCCTCAAGTGATGGTGTCCCAATCTCTAATAAATCTTCAAGAATATCGAAGCACCCTGAAGTTGATCAAACAGGTCATTGATCCGTGGCAGTGGATACCGATTCTTTATTAAAGCCCAGTTTTGCTACCTGTAGTCATGCACAAACAAAGGATCTCAACTTTCTTCTTCACGAAAAACAATGATGTGCGTTATAGAGATACACTGAGCCTGATAAATCCTCTATCCACCAAATTCTCAAACTGAGTCTTCAACTCTATCAACTCCGCAAGTGTAATCCGGTGTTGTGGGATAGAGATAGGAGCTATACCCAGCAATAACTCAATCTCTCGTTCTAGTGGCAAACCTATCACATCATCTGGGAAAACATCGGAGTACTCTCTCACCACTGGTACGTTGCTCAACCCTAGGGACTCAACTGTTACATCGTGGATATGTGCCAAGAAGGTTGTAAAACCGTTGCTGATCATTCATTTGAAACTCAAACAAGAGATCATGCATTTCGGTATCACTTGTCTGCCCTTTTTCAAACAAAACTCGATACCATCAGTCAAAATGAACCATACTCTCTTTATTAAGCAATCAATCCATGCTCTTTATTAGGCCAATAGTTCATGCCCATAATAATGTCCAACAGAGTCAGATCTGCCTCAATCTCTACTGAACCCATCCTCTTCTTACTAAACCTCTGGCTCCACTTTTACCTATGGCTCTCTTACAACCTGCTACTGAACTGGTGCCTATAGTGCCTGCATTAATGGCTACTGAACTGTTGCAGCTTGTATCATTTGCTGCATCTAACCCAAAGTGGTCTGACTTACCGCTAACAGCTGTAGCAACAACTGGTCCTGAGCTATTTATGCTGCCTGAACTATGATAACAACTGTAGCAACAACTTGACCTCCTTGGTCATGACGACCTCTGGAAGCACTGCAAACTTTACCACAAGCCATCTCTACCAATTGGGCACACAGTTATACGTATAAGCATAAATATAAATAAGTCATCTAGCAACTCTATGCTAGATTATGAATGTGCAGCGAGTGTGATGCACTTGTAAAATATGCTATCTTAAAATAATTTTGCGTTCAGTACACACATAGACAACTATGCTCCATTATCTACCTTGTGAGGACCCGTTCCCAGTAAATAGGACCCTCACCATTATGTAGTCCTGATTGACCCAACATGTGGATCAATCGAAACCACACAAGGCTCACGTTAACATTTTAGAACCAAAACAACCAAAACGCATACTAATTTGATTTTTTTTGTAAATAGAACGTCGTCCATCACATAATACACCTGACACAAAATAATTAACAAAATATGGAAACCCATACAACAGAAGTCTTAAATCACATACAATAAGCCAAATGGCCCCAAATATGCAGCATATTGAGACCATACACACAAACTCGTATAGATCCACAAAAATTTCCTAAAGCACACATCTCATAACTTAAATTGGCAATAGAGTCATACATTCGATTAAAATATCGTAACTAGAAAACAAACCCAGAAAGAGTCCATAACAAGTACATAAACCAAAACAAAGATGTATGTCAATAGAGTAAAAAATGATAAAAACACAAAACATGTCAAGTTTCCAAGTGCAAGTGCAATAGTCCAGCCCTAAGACCAACATTGAGAATATGATACTTCGTCCCTCCGAGTGGCTAGTGAGGAAGACTATTCAGCAAATTATCTGATTTTGACTAGTTGGATTTGAGAACTGACCATTAACCCAAGAGTTGACATTTAGGGTTGACATAGTCACAGAAAACCTATGTGTGTGCCTAGGTGTCTTAGTGAGTGTTCTAGGTCAGGTGTCGAGATTTAAGTCAACAGAAATCAAATTGGCCGATTCCAGGTCTTTTTTGAGTGACCGGGGGAATTTGGGCAGAAAAACCTATTTTAGGTACTTTCCAAGCGCAATTACCAATTTGTGAGATTAATTATTTTAGTTTATATTTTATTTTTATTGGTTTTAAAACATATTTTGCACACTCGAGGCATATCGAGCTTTTAAAACATTTTGTTTGGGATCTTTTCCGAGATTATTGGTCCAGTGTATAAATGCCTAGCCCGACCCATCACTTAAAATTTTCTAATTGTCAGAACACCTGCAACCTTCATTCTCTCCCTTTCCTCCCCATTTTCTCTCTCCCGTTCTCCCCCAGAAAACACACGTTATAAATTAGATGAATTTTTTCCAACAAAAACCACCAAGCTTTGTCCCTAAATACTTTCCATATATTTCTTAGCTGATTTCCATTGTTTTCTTTTTATAGAGGAGAAGTGATCAATTCGTTTTACGTTTTAAGGTATTTTTGTGGATTTCATGGTAAGTGCCTTAAATCTCCTTTTCTATTGTCATTTTTGGTTCTATTAGTTTTATATCGATGTTTATAAACTGGTTTAGTGGTTTTGATCTTTCAAAAATTCCCTCTAATCCATCTGTGTGAATTTTGGGTATTGATGGAAGTCTTTGTAATTTTGTGAGTTTTTCGATTTTGGCTTATTCGATGAAATTGAGTGTTCTTGATGGTTGGGTTAACTAATTTATGAGTTGTGAAGCATGTTTGTGGGTGGAGAAACCAAGTCGTGTGATCTGGTGAGCATTAGTGCTGATTCAGAGTCATGATTGATCTGTGCGTGGTTTAGGCATTTCTCCTGTGATTTATTGAATTTTGAGTTGTGAGTGTGTTAATAGAGTCAAATTCGTGTTAGTGTGAGTGTTGATGGCGTCTTTTAGGGTTTGTTCTCAGTTTCGAATCATTTTGTTAATTTTTTTTATGATGAGTTTATGTATAATTTGTTCGGTTTGTGTGTTTAGACGGTGCTGGAGCAGTCGATAAGGACAAGAGTATTCCCATTGAGTTTTTTGCATGCCAAGAGGTGAGAGTTTATGTTTCATAAGCTTACATGGAATTGTTTGTGTTTAGAAATTCAAATACGGTAAATATATGATTTTGAATAGAGGCCTTTCTTATGTTGTGATTGACGTTCATCATAGTTATATAAATGTGCTTGCCATGTTTTTTATGCATGGACTATGTGTTTGAACTCGTAATCATGTTGGTTATGTGTTTATGTATGTTGAGTGGGCATACAACCCGATGTTTGAAACCGTTTATTTGATTCATATTTATAGCCATATGCTCCTTTATGTTCGACACCCTGTCCCCTTGAATTGTATGTTTTTCATTGCCAAGAAACCTTGGTAAGGGTTCCCAAGGGTTTACGTGACTTTGGGGAGCGTTCCAGATTGTTTTCTGGGTGTGTTTCTTGTAGGGAACGAGTACACACCCATGTACTTTCCCAGGAGCCCGTGTACTATTCTGGATAGAATGATACATGGCCTATGTAGGAGAGTACATGGCCATGTACTTGTACATGTACACAGCCTGTCCTAAGACGTACATGGCCATGTACATGTACATGGCCTAGACAGGCGAGTACACACCCATGTACTTAGATTGTGTACTTGTACACAGCCTGTCCTAAAACGTACATGGCCATGTACTTTAAGCTGTGTACACCTTTGTCCCCTCTTGTTTCGATTCCACACTCCCACGTACCTATTTTATTAACCCCTGTACCCTTTCTACAATCCGTGTACTTTATTTTAAGACCCTCAAACCTACCTTAAACCTATCTAACACCAAACGAACATGAAATCACACCCTTACCTATCCGATATGAGTGCCCTTTGGTGAGATTTTGTATTTGATGCATTGTTGGATTTTCAAGTAAAAATTATATATATGTGTGTTCATAGGAATAACTTGGACTTAATGGTTAATATTTATCAAAATATGATAAACAAATGGAATCCCATCAGAGGGGAATATATGCTTACATATAGGTGTTATGTGGATGGATTATATGTGTGTGCTTGATATTTGCTATGACTTAGCAGGCTACCTGATGTTGGCTATAACTTAGCAGGCTATGTGTTTGTATATATATGGATTGTGATTGAGTGCGATAGTGTGATTTTTCCACTCAATTTCGGATAACAATAGCAGTAGGGGATTCAAACTTATTTTTTAAACGAAAAATTAATTGCCAGTGGGCTTTGGGCTTCCCTTTAGAGCAAGAGATTCCAAAAGTGATTTGTAATCTAACCCGATAGGTTTTCGGGATATAGTAGCCTGTGTGACGACGCTGTGTGTTGTTAGTTTATAAAAAATACTGAGCTGATATTTGTTGCATTGTGTTTTACAATAAATGCATTATGCATACTTGCTTGTGAAACACTTTGAGTGCATGTTTAGTACGCATGGATGAATACGGTGTTTATGGAAACTGTTTTTTTACTTAATTTTCTATATGCCTCTATTCCACCAGATATGCTTATGATACTGTAACTTACACTGAGGTTTTTTTATCTCGGCCCCTCTTGTTGATTTTTTAGGGTTAGTTCGTTTGCCGTAGTCTATCTTTGTTGTCATTTTTTCTGGTGTGGTCTTAGGACTGGATTATTGCACTTGCACATCTTAGAAGCTTGGCAGGTTTCATATTTTAACATTTTCATACTCTATAGATGTACATACTAGTTTTAGACTATATTGTTTGTTATGGACCCACAGTGGGCTTGTTTACCAGATTACATACTTATTATGCATATATGACTCATATTCTTGTTCGTATTATGAGATGTCTACCTTGAGCAATTTTTGTGGAGCCATATGGGTTTGTGTTTATGGTCTTAGTGTGTGCGTACTCCATTGATTGTTGTGTGCTTGGTATGTTTTGCGATGTGCAATGTTTCATTTGAAATTAAAATTCAAATTAGTGTATATTTTTCTTGGGGAACTTGGTTTTCAAATGTTAATGTGAGCTTTGTGTGATTTTGATTGATCCATGTGTTGGGTCGATCAGAACTACACCATGATGGGGGTCCCATTTACCAGGAGAGGGTTCTCATAGGGTAAACTTGACCTCAAAGACGCATGGCTACGGCTGACAAACTAGTCCTCAAAAATTATTAAGAGATTGTGAGATCAAAAGAACACATTGGTAGTTACGTCATAAGTATATCAAGTGGAATAGAGGCATATGGAAAATCAAGTATAAAATAGTTACTTTAAACACCATTATTATCCATGCATACTAAACATGCACTTAATATATTCCACAAGCAAGTAAGCATAATGCATGATTTGTAAAACACAATGTAGCATAAACAAATCCAATAAGTTTCGTAAATTTCACATCATATAACATTGTCACACGGGCTACTATTTCCAAAACCTATCGGGCTGGATCATAAAACAATATTTGTTTACAAAATATATATAAATCATCTACTTCCAATGTTATCTGAAATTGTGTGGAGAAATCACAATATCGCTCTCAATCACAATCCACACTTATATAAGCATATAGCCTGATAAGTCATAGCAAATTCAGGCAACCTACCAAGTCATAGCAAATTCAGGCACACACGTATAATCCATCCATACAACAGTCGTAGGTAAGTTATATTCCTCTCTGGTGGGATTCCATGTACTTATCTTGCTTGGCCAAACATTTACCACAAATTCCAAGTTGTTCCTAAAAACACATATATATATATAGCTTTTACAATGAAAACCCAATAATGCATGAAATGCAATCAATCACAAAAGGCACTCATTTGAGGTTGATTAAGGTGTGGTTTGATGTTTGTTTGGTGTTGGGCAGGTTTGGAGGTCTCAAAATGAGGTACATAGGTTGTGGGAAGGGTACAGGGGCTGCTAGAATAAGTACGTGGGCAAGTGGAATTTAAATAGGGGGGATATAGTGGTATAAGGACTAAAGTACAGGGTCGTGTATTGAGTACACAGGCATGTACCTATCTATGTAGGCCATGTACTTCTCTACATAGATCGTGTATTGTTCTGTCCAAAATAATATACAGGCTCCTGAAGGCATCCTGGATGAGTTAGGTACCCCAAAATTGATCCGAAATGCTCCCTAAACTCACTCAAACCCTTGGGAACCCATACCAAGGTTCATAGGCAATGAAAGGCACCTCATACAAAACTCAGCATTTACCATATTTTAATTCAATAACACAAAACATTTCTATGTAAACAAATGAAGCACATCTTGTCGTGTAGAAAACTCAACGGTAAATATCTTTTCTCTTATCGACTGTTCTAACACCGCCTAAGCACATAAACTGAACCAATGCACACATAAACACCAAAATCAACAAAATCGACTAACTCAAAACTAAAAACAAACCTTAAAAGACCCTAATAAGACTCGCACTAACTCAAAACTCACCCTAACAACACATTTTTCAACTAACAAAACCAGAAATTCCACCAACGAGTGAAATGTTCAAACCTCACGCAAGTCACTCCAGGCTCCAAATCGGCTCCCATGTTCTCCCGATCACACGATTGGATTTCTCAACTCATAAACATACTTTGCAACTCACAAATCAACAAACCCAAGAAATAGGAATAACCAAACTCGGCAATTCAACCAAAATCATCAAATACCTGAAAATACCAAAAATTTCTTTAAAACCAAAAACACTCACCAACGGATTAGAGGGTGTTTCCAAGTGATCCAATCCACCAAACTAGTTTGATCTCTATTTTGTTTTCCTTGAACCTAGTGAGTATTTTTGTAAGGACCTAAACCCAACCTATTAGGACCCTTACCGCTGTGAAACCCAAATAAACCCTCAAAAGGTCCTATTTGAATCCCATAAGGCTCAAGTCACATAATTATTAATTTTATTTGTTGATTCATATGCTATTTAAAGGTTTGAGCATGTTTATACAGTAATGAATTTATGGTTTATACGGAGTGAAAGAAAATATCAACGGAAGACTTATATTAACACTCAAACAAGGAAAATATAACACACAATTCCCATAGGAATCTCAAAACATCAACCAATAGTATCATGTATATTTCGGAAGCAACAATGAAGGAGGAACAGGGATTGAAAAGCTAGATTGCATATCCACACAAGTTCAAAGACGTGGCATGCGCATTTTACAGGAAAGGGATGCATTTGATTTGCAAACTCATCCAGCCATGTAGCCTTGATCTCACACCTTTGATACCAGCAACAAAGCACACACCTAAGCTTGCAAAGGGGGAGAAAAGAATGGATTAGATTAAAAGAATCTTAGTAGGGTCACAACATCATAAATCCTAAGGATTCCCAATCAAACATCTCCCAGTAACTAAAAGATCAACACCCATAACCAGCTAAGATATACAATTAAAACCGCAAGCATCAAACATACATAATAGGGGCAGAAATCATCACAAGCACACACAATATGAGGGTAGGCCTAAATTGGTAGAAAACAAAGTGAAAGACTAAAAACACTTCTTATTCAATAGCACAGAGGCAACCTATAACATAATCTGATTTTTAAAACCAAGGTTTGTCTCCATCTGCCCATGTTGTCCAAGGCTAGGCTGCAAAAAGGGTATAACGGTTAGACAATTAATATTACAGCAAGCCTTTTAGCTGTTTCCGACATCCAGACTTTAACTAGCCTAGGAGCACTCTTGCAGCTGTGCATACAAGTCATCCTGCCACACAAAAACAGTGCATCCTAACGTCCAGACTCAAACTAGCCTATAAAGCATCTTGACTTCAAGACTCGAACTAGTTTACAAGGCATCCTGACGTCCAGATTTGAACCGGCCTACAAGACATCCAGCGAGCTCTTACTGGGAATAACCACCCATAAACCTCCGTTTTGGTAAGTATCTCCCCTCTCCCTAAGAGCAATAATACTTACCTCGCATGGCCAGTGACAAAGGATCCTTCAAACAAAGCACAAACAAAGCACATACACGCATACACATATAGTACACGCATACACAATCACAACAAAGGATCCTTAATCAAATCACAATACATATCAAAACTCAATCCTCAAAGTCATAACCGAATTAGGAAATTTTTTTCCCAAGTAATTTCTGAGATTGCCTATCACCATAATCATACATTCTGCAAGCATATAATCTAAGATAGGCAATCGAATTCAATCATTTTCAAACAATCAAACAACATGGTATCCAAAGGAACTAATGAGGCATGGTGTAAGACCCCGAATTTTGAGTCCTAGAAGTCTAGAAGCCAGTGCAGGTGAAAAGACAATTTTGCCCCTGAAGAGAAGGATGTGTGATAGCCGAAGGTAAGATTGTTCAGTAAATTAATTTTCTTCTAATTCCTTTTGATTTAGGATCTTGTAGATGGGTAATCGTTTTAGGAAAACATCCTTTAAGGTAGATAGTTACCTTTAAAAAATTAAGGAAGGTAATTTAAGAGTTTTGATTATTTGGTAGATTGTATTGAATTGATAGATTGATTAAAAGTAGTAGACCTAATTCTACACTCATTCAATATAAATAGGAAGCCAACCCCACAAAAGTTTCCCCTAAAACCTTACAGAATTCGTATAGGCTTAAAACCCTATACCTCCCATTAGCCATCAGAATTTGTAGAAACTTTAAACTAGCATAACTCCCTCATCGTTCATTGGATCTCTGCGAATAATAGCTTGTTGGAAAGCTCTCTTCATTCTCTTTCCAACCATGATTTGATTTTCTTCGGGAGGTTAGTATTTTGTTGTCTAATGTTACTTTGAAAATCGGCGGTCGCGTTAGGTTTCCGCCAAATCTTCTTGAATTTCAAAATAGCATAACTTTTTACTCGTTTGTTGGAATCTTGCAAATAATATGTCGTTGGAAAGCTCTTTTCATTCTCTTTCCAAAACTATGTTAATCGCAGCTTGGATGTAAATACTTCGTTGTTTTAGGTTAAGACGAAATCGTCTTATGCCCTACTTTTAGCAATAGGTTTTGCATGGTTAATTGGAATGGTAAATTCAGGTTGAATCTTGATAAGTTCCTGGCTATCACATCACACATCCAAGGGGGAGGCACCTGCAACATCTGATCACTGGTTTTCTGATAGGTTTGGTGAGTGGTACTGGTAAAGTATGCAATTTATTTTTGGATATGGATGCTTAGTTTGTTTTGTCTTTGTCTGGTGATGATTTAGGTGGTTCAGATTTACTTAATGAAGGCAAAGGAGTAGCTTCTTGTTCAGAGACAAGAGAGGTAGGATCTATGCCTCATCGGTTTCTCCAGAAACCGCCGCTCTTATTTGATGTTTTTGTTACCTACCTTTGTTGTATTGTTTGTGATTGGATTATGTGGTGAGAATATGAAATCCGGAATGAGATATGAATCTCCTAGGCTGTATAGAACCCCTGAGTTAGGGATTGAGTGCCTGGGATGCTATTGTTATATGAATTGGATGTGTTGATTATTTCCTGACGTGATTGAGAATACCCTATTGTGGTATTGTGCTTTGTACTTGCCTGTGTGTGCTTGTACGTGTTTGTGTGTCAGGATCCTGTTCCGGTGGCCACGCAGGGTAAGAACTGATGCTCCTAGGGAGAGGAGAGGTTCTTATTGATTTATGGGAGGTGTATGGGTGTTGAACCAGCAAGTGCACGCTGGATATCTGTCCTTGGTGGCCGGATCCCTGTCCTGCGAGACAAGAAGCCCATATCTTGCGAGATTTTGGGATGCCCTGGTTGCGACTAAGGGAAGACTTGTCCATGTGGGGCTAGTCGACTTATCCTTGCGAGGATAAGGTGAAAGGCTTACTGAATAGTTTGTGTGTTAACCATCTACCCTTTGTGCAGTAAGTCTTGGACAACACAGGTGGAAGGGGATGGCCTTTCTTCATCATTGTGTGTGATTTTGTTGTATTTCACCTGCCTGTGTACTTCTGAACTTTCGGAAATATGGTACTCCCTCAGCCATAATCTCGGCCTTAACCTCTTTTTGTTTATTGTTGAATTGCGTGATCCCTTTAGTTGTTTAGGGAATGATCTTACGTGAATTTGGGAGATTTGTGTTTAGGGATTTTGTAGATCTTATGATGCTGCGGCCCTACTGAGATTCTTGTAATCTCATACCGTTGTTTTTACCATTTTTCAGGCTTAGGTACATCCTCTGTTCGTGGTACCAGTGTATGAGATCAAGGCTGCACGGCGGGGCGATATCGCATCATAAAAACTTACTTGTTACATGCGCAAATAACTTGAAGGATTGGATGATGTTCTGGTTTATTTTTAAGCATTCGTTTGACTTGCTATTTCCGGAAATTTGTTGATGAATTTCTTACTGGTTATTTGGATCCCTATGGGACTTGTGTGTTATGAATCCAATGGATAGATTTAAGACTTCCGTTGATGATTTTATTTACTCCTTATGTTACCAGAATATGTGTCCAATAGCATGCTCCAATTGTTTGATAAGCAACAAAATAAATAAGCTTAAAATCGGTATCATATGAGTAGCCTTGTGAAATTCTAATAGTTCTTAGGTGTCGCTGAGACTTATTTGGGTTTCACGGCGGTAATGACCTTAATAGGAGCAATTAATAATGGTTTAGGAATTAGGGTCGTTACACATGGATCCTACCTCTCATGAGTCTGAATTAGATGCAATCCTTTGCCTCTCCAATGAGATTAGAATCTCCTAAATAATTACAAGAAAAAGACCACAATACTAAGCCACAAGATTACTTAATTAAAAACAAAAATCATTGTGAATCCTTACCAATTAACCCAAAATATCCAGCTATCCAGATGCAGCAATATCTTCCCCCAGAATGCGTCATATGATGGCCAAAAATTCAACAATAAACATCCTAATTATTCACCCTAATTCATCATACAAATTTCGGCAACAACTTATAGCTTAATAGGGTAAATTACGATTTCATCATACACATAAGAAGAAGCTGTGATTTCATGTGAATAAGGAAGGAATAGGTGCTAGACACTCAAACAATTAAAAGGAACAAGATCTGAAACCAAGATAGGTTAATTAATTAAATTTCGGCAAACATAGGGTTAGGAATAGGGCATGCCAATTTCATGTATAGGGAAGATTCAAAGGATGAATTCATTATTTTACAACATGAATGGATGCAAAACAATCATACAAAGAAAAAGAAAAACAACAGAAATCAATTGAAGAAAAAATCACACAATATTGGCACCAAAATTGACTTAGTACGACATGAATTTCGACAAGGAAGAACTAACCTTCTGATGACCAACACAAGATAGATGGATAGAGGACAGAAAGAGCTTTCCAACAACCTATTATTTTCAGAGATCTGACAAAGGATGAGAGAGTTATACTAGGATTAAGATTAAGGAATTTTCTCCACAAAACCGACAAGTTACGACTTGAATTTCGATAGAAGAGAATTAACCTTCTGATTACCAGCCCAATATAGCTAGATAGAGGATAGAAAGAGCACTCCGAAAAGATATTATTAGCAGAAATTCGATAAAGGATGATAGAGTTATGCTAATATGAAGATCAAGGAATTTCGGCTAAGGTTTAGGCAAAAATCAAAACTTGAGAGGAAGGAGATAAATTTAGATATTTCTAGGTGGGTTTTGGTATATTTAGGCAGGATAGGATCGCCACTCTTTCGTAGGTGTCTAAGGAGGTTTAGCTAAGAGTTAACTCCTTACTTTTAAGCTTAAAAGGATAATTAAAAGATAATTCTACTGAAATGATAATTCTATTTAAAAAGATAATTCTATTAAAATAGATATTATATTTAAAATAAAGAATTATCTAATACCTTGGATAGTAAGAGATAAAACTAAGGATAATTAATATAAGTTAGCATAATTAAAACAGAAAATGTCTGGCAGCAACCATTTTAGGCCATCACGCATCTATTTCTTCACGGGCAATATAGTCATTTCATCTGCATCGGCTCCTGAACTTTCTAGACATCTACACTACGAAGGATCGGGATCTCACATCATCCCCTCCTTATAAAAATTTCATCATTGAAATTTTCATGCGAGCTTAAAAGAAATGTCTGCACAGTATAGGATAGGTCTTTAGAATCTTCAGAACTATGAGCCAGGCTTTGAACAATCCTCGGTTCTTTTGTTGGGATTTGCATAAGTTTTGATTTCTATCAAAGTGAAGAGTCTTGCTGGCCTAGGTTGTGAACTTGATGTTGCTCCTTTGGGATCCAAGTTGTTACCATACACGTCACTTGTATTGGTTGTTCCAAATGTGTTCTTACCATCTTGCCTTGGTTTAGTGTAATTTCTTTGGTAATGGCCAATTTCTCTGCAATTGAAACACTCTCAGGGTTGAGGGAAAAGAGGATTGTGATGTCCTTTGCAATTTGGACACCATGGAGGTTGATTCCCACTAGAATTAGGTCCCACGAAGTTCACCTTTGATCCACCATTGCTGCCATCTTTTGGGTATGGTTCTACATGCCGATACGGAGGAATGAAAATCGGATTAATACCAGGCACTAGCTCAATACCGAATTCCACTTCCCTTGATGGTGGTAGTTCGGCTATGTCTTCTGGAAATTCGCAAACCACTGGAACAGAATCCAGATCTGAGGATTCTTTAAAAATATCATGTACGTGCGTGAGGTACGCTATACATCCTTTGCTGATTAATCGCTTCACCTTTAGCCAGGACATCATACAAGTTGGTACAACTTGCCTATCGCCTTTAAAACAGTATTCGGTACCATCAGGAAAAGTGAACCATACCCGCTTGCTGAAACACTCCATACGGGCTTGATATTTCGCCAGACAATCCATGCCTAAAATCACATCCATCTCTTTGATGTCTAATGGAATTAGATCCACTTCAAGTACATTTGAACCCAAACGTACAGAATAGCCGATGTAGACTAGATTACAAATCAGTTGCTCTCCCAAAAGAGTTAGAACCGCAATACGAGAAGTCAAGGGAGATATAGGCTGATCCACGCTAAGTGCTACCTTTGGACTTACAAATGAACTATTTGCTCCTAGATCTAATAATACTTTAACGTTTTGAGAAAAAAATGAAATAGTACTTGCCACCACATCAGGACTACCTCGGCATCAGTTAAAGTGAAGAGTCTTGTTGGTCTTGGTTGCGCCTCACTTGTGGATCCGTTGGGTGGTCCTCCTGGTGCGCATGTTGGTGGTCTGGTGGGGTTGGCATTCCCACCTCATCCTGTGTTTGGTACTCCTGCGATTGGCCTTGGTTTCGGGCATTCATTCTGAATATGTCCCATCTCCCCACAGTTGTAACATCGGCATTGCTGAAATTTCCAGGAAGATCTATTGAAATTTGAACCAGAAAAGTTCTTCCGGTTTGTATTTCTATTGCCATTAATTTTCGGAGGATAAGACTATAAAGGATAGGATCACGTTCATTGGTTGAACTTCGAATCTCCCCTATAGGATCTGACACTAGTGGCTGTGGATGGCTTCTTAGTTTGCATGATCTTTTTGACTTCAGTTGCGGCAACAATTAGTTCTTGCAAATTCTGCACTGGTGTCGTACCAACGATGGTTTTGAGATTGGTACTCAACCCATCCTGAACTCGTATCGCAAGCTGGTACGGTGTACAATCTTCTTCTGATGCAAATCGGGACAACTCCCTTAACACTTTTTCATATTCCAGCACCGAACAGGTGCCTTGTTCAAGTTTGCAAAGAGCTTGTCGCTGCTTGTTTTTATGGAATCTCGTATAAAATCTTTCGCCGAATTCGTACCGGAATTCTTCCCAAGTTGGCAAACGATCGCCGAATCGCAAGCTAACAGATGTCCACCATGCGAGGGCTTCTCCCTCAAGTAAGAATATAGCAATGGCAACCTTGTCATCATTTGAGATATGCAAGAACAAGGATACCCGGCATAAGGTGTCTATCCACTCACGAGCGGCTACAGCTTCGGCTGAACCTCCAAAATCTTTACATCAAAGTTGTCGAGCTTCCTTCAGCAATTTTGTAATCATAATGGGAAGTCTCTCTAGCTCCTTATGATGTGTCATTAGTATAGGTTCAAGTGGAGGAATAAGTTCTTCCACTGGTGCAGGCGTAGGAGCATTCTGAAATTGCGCCTCCATTCGCTGCTGATTTACAGCAATTCCTTGCAATACGTTTAAGATTTGTGCCATAACAGGGTCAATGACTTGTGCGGCTGGTGCCTCAAGTAGGTTTTCGGGCTCAGCTTGCCCATACTGCTCAATTCGTGCATTTGGCTCCTCTTGCTCAATAGGTTGTTGTTCAGCCTGCATCTCAAACCTACCCCGTTGATCCCTTTGTTGCCTCGAGCGTGCCATACTACACAAGTATATGATTGTACTCAACACATACTAAATACAATACTCGTACAAGGAGTGGTACCTGGTGGAGAGGCATGCACTGGACGATATGCATATGTTGGAAAACAGTATACAAATTTTCGGAAATCACATGCACACATGCAAAGGTATTCTCAGTAATTCCATCAACACTCCCATTATCATTCGGCAGTACACGTCATCATTCACATGCATATATATTCGGTAATGACAAGAAACATAGCTAACAACCACTGAAACATATTAAGGCATACTAAACATAAGAACATACATGGACCAACAACACATCAAATTATTATTCTCATCATTTAAATCTTACAAATCAATCCCATTTTAGCCTTAGTTCACTTTCAGTATTAGTCCCTAAGTGAATGAGTGTGTGCCCATGTCCTTACCTACAATCACCAAAATCAACAAATAAATTAGCATATAACAAACTATATTCCCTAAACCATGCTTCGCTACCAAACCGGTGACGACCTCAATTACTAACTATTACTATTTGCTCCGATTAAGGTCATCACCGCTGTGAAATCCAAATAAGCCTAATTGACACCTAAGACCTATCTGAATCTCACAAAGTTTATCATTAACTTCCGAATTTTAGCATGTTTATTTTAATGTTTAACAACAATTGGAGCATGATATTAGACACACATTCTGGTAATATACAGAGTAAATAAAACATCAGCGGAAGTCTTTAGATTAAATCATTGCATTCATAACACACAAGTCCCATAGGGATCCAAACAATCAGCAAGAAATCGTCCAACATATTTCGGAAATAGCAAGCAAAGGAGGGATCTGAAAATAAACCAGAAAGTAACACAATCATTCATGTTATATACACAAGTAAACAAGGATCAAGTATGCAAATGTGATGCGATATCACCCCGCCGTGCAGCCTTGATCTCACACACTGGTACCACGGACAATGGATGTACCTAAGCCTGGAAAATAATAAAAAACAATGGTATGAGATTACAAGAATCTCAGTAGGGTCACAGCATCATAAGATCTGCAGAAACCTTAAACACAAATCTCCAAATTCAAATTAGATCATTCCTAAACAACAAAAAGGGATCACGCAATTCAAGAATCAATCAAAAAGAGGTTAGGGTCGAATCTATGGTTGAGGGAGGACTATAAACACTTCCGAAAATCAGAAGTACACAGGAAGGTAGAACACATCAGATTACTGTCAGCAATGAAGAAGAAAGGCCATCTCCTTCCACCTGTATTGTCCAAGGTTTACTGCACAAAAGGTAGATGGTTAACACATAAACTAATCAGTAAACCTATTAATCTTGCTTCACAAGGACAAGTCATCTTGCCACACACGGACAAGTCTTCCTAAGCCACACACGGACTAGGGCATCCTAAACCTCGCAAGGACAAAGGCTTCCTGGCTAGCAAGGATAAGGACTTCCTGCCTCGCAAGGACAGGGTTCCGGCCTCGTAAGGACAGATATCCAACATGCGCATACTGGGGTTTGCCGCCCATACAACTCTCATACCAGTAAGAACCTCTTCTCTCCCTAGGAGCATCAGCACTTACCCCGAATGGCCACCAGAAAAGGATTCTGACACACAAACACATACAAGCACACACAGGCAAGTACAAAGTATAATACCACAACAGGGTATCCTCAATCATGTCAGAACACAATCAGCATATTCAATTTCTATAGTATATGCAATCTAGGCACTCAATACCTAACTCAGAGATTCGATATAGCCTATGAGATCCATATCTCATTCCGAATTTCATATTGTCACCCTATAATCCAATTGCATGCAGTACAACAAAGGCAGGTAATAAAAACATCAAGAAAATAATAGGGGTCTCTGGAGAAATCGATGAGGCGTAGATCCTACCACTCTTGTCTCTGAACAAGAAGCTACTCCTTTGCCTTTATTAGATAATTCTGAACCACCTATCTTATCTCCAGGCAAAGACGAAAACAAACTAAGCATGCATATTCAATAATCAATTGAATACCCTATTTCCTTACAAATACCACTCACCAAACCTATCAGAAACCAGTGATCAGATACTGCAGGTGCCTCCCCCATGGATATGTGATGTGATAGCCAGGAACTTAACAAAATTCAACCTGAATTACCATTCCAATTAACTATGCAAATTTCGTCGCCGATTTTCAGCTTAACCTTAGACAAGAAAATATTTACGTCCAAATAACAAAACATATATGGCTGGAAAGAAGATGAAAAGGGTTTTCCAACAACCTATTATTTGTAGGAATCTGACAAACGATGAAAGAGTTATACTATTTTGAAATTCAAGAAGATTTTGCGAAAACCTAATTCCGCCGCTGATTTTCAATTTATCTTTAGAGAAACAAACGCTAATCTCATGACAAAAAAAAATGGATGGAAAGAGGATGAAGGAAGATTTCCAACAAGCTATTATTTGTGGAGATATAACAAAGGATGAAAGAGTTATGCTATTATGAATTAAAAAAAAAATTGGTAGTGCCGCCGAATTTCAACTTAACCTTAAAGGAAGAAATACTAACCTCCTGAGAAAAACCCAAAGATTTTTGGAAACAGGATGAAGAGAGATTTCCAACAAGCTATTATTTGCAGGGATTCGATGAACGATGAGAGAGTTATGCTGGTTTAAAGTTTCAGCGAATTTTGAAGGATATAGGGAGGTATAGGGTTTTAGGCTTATACGAATTTTGTATGTT
Organism: Passiflora organensis; assembly: GCA_019739055.1. Classification (NCBI taxonomy): domain Eukaryota; kingdom Viridiplantae; phylum Streptophyta; class Magnoliopsida; order Malpighiales; family Passifloraceae; genus Passiflora; species Passiflora organensis. Next base: position 125,393 of record JAEPBF010000234.1, read on the forward strand.
TTCTATGAATGACTTTTGTGGGATTGGCTTCCTATTTATAATTAATGGGTATATAATTATGATTACTACATTTAATCACTTTATCAAAATAAAATAATTTATCAGATAATTAAACTCTTTAATTATCTTTCCCTATTTTTAGGGATTTTAATCTCTAAGGCAATTATCTATCTATAAAGACTTAGATTAAAGGGAATTTAAAACAGAATTAACTACTAAACAATCTTACCAATTTCGGCCATCACACATCTTTTCCTTCAGGGACAAAATAGTCTTTTCACCTGCACTGACTTCTAGACTTCTAAGACTCAAAGTTCGGGGTCTCACACGCAAGCTGACACCAGTCCACTAAGACAAGGCTTCTCCCTCAAGCAAGAAAGTGGCAATGGCAACTTTGTCATTATCTGAAAATCACAGGAACAATGCAATTCTATAACGACCCAAACTCCTAACCTATTATAAATTGCTCCGATTAGGGCCCTTACCACCGTGAAACCCAAACAAACCCAAAAACCAGGACCTATCTGAATCCCACACGACTTACTCATCAAATTCTCGATTTTTAGCATGTAAATTCTTTATGTTTATCAACAATTGGAGCATGATATTGGACAAGTATTCTAGTATCATATGGAGTGACTGAAATATCATCGGAAATTTTTAAATAAAATCAATGAATCCATAACACACAAGTCCCATAAGGATCCAAATATCCAGCAAGTTAACTCCCAACATAAATCGAACACAACAAGTAAAGGAGGTATCTTGAAAAACCAGAAAGTAGTCCAATCATAATTCATGTTATATGCACAAGAATTCAAGGAATAGTTATCCAAATGTGTTGCGATATAGCCCCACCGTGCAGTCTTGATCTCACACACTGGTACCACGGACAGTGGTTGTACCTACGCCTAAAAAATGTTGAATACAATAAGATGAGATTACAAGAGTCTCAGTAGGGTCACAACATCATAAGATCTACATAAATCTTAAACACAAATCTCCCGAACTATATCAGATTATCCCTACACAACTATAGGTATCACCCAATTCAAGAATCAAAGGGATAGGGCCGAAACTAAGGCTGAGGGTGGACTACAACACTTCTGAAAATCAGAAATACACAGGCAGGTAAAACTAATCAGATTACTATCAGCACTAGAAAGAAAGAAAGGTCATCCCCTTCCACCTATGTTGTCAAAGGTTAACTGCACAAAGGGTAAAAGGTTAGCACACAAGGTAATCAACAAACCTATTCATCCTGCCACACAAGGACAATATATCCAAGCCACACAAGGACAAGGATTCCAGCCACACAAGAACTAGGCTTCCAGCCACACAAGGACCAGGCATCCAAGCCACACAAGGACAAGGCTTCCAGCCACAAAAGGACTAGGCATCCAAGCCATGTAAGGACAAGGCTTCCAGCAACTGCATGCTGGGGATTGCCACCCATACAACTCCCACACCAGTAAGAGCCTCTCCTCTCCCAAGGAGCTTCAGTGCTTACCCCGAATGGCCATCGAAATAGGATCCTGACATAGAAACATGTACAAGCACACACAAGAAAGTACAAAGCATAGTACAACAATAGGGTATCTTCAATCATATCAGAACACAATTATATGCAATTCAGGCACTCAAAACCTAACTCAAGGTGTGAGACCATGAATTTTGAGTCCTAGAAGTCCAGAAGCCAGAGCAGGTAAAAAAGACCATTTTGTCCCTGAAGAAAAACATGTGTGATGACCGAAATTGGTAAGAAATGTCTAGTAATTATTTCTGGTGTTCTTTCCCTTTAAATTGATTCTTTATTGTTTGATAATTACCTTAGGAAGTAAAAATCCTAAGTTTAAGAGGGGATGATTACAGAATTTAACTCTTATAATTATCTTACTTTAATTAAGCTTTTAAGGTCGGGATTTTGATCCCATAACCACCTTATATGAATAGGAAGTCAGCCATACAAAAATCTTATATAGAAAACACATAAAATTCGTATGATCTAAAAACCTTATACCTCCCAATTTCTACCAAAATCTGCTTGAAATTCAAAATAGCATAACTCTCTCATCCATTGTCAGATTCTTGCGAATGATAGCTTTTTGGAAAGCTCTCTTCATCATCTTTCTAGAAATTTTTGGTTTTTTTGTCAGGAGATTAGTTTTTATTTGTTAAAAGTTATATCAAATTCTGGCAAAATTTTCAAAATCTACTTGAACTTCAAAATAGCATAACTCTCTCATCCTTTGTCGTATTCTTGCTAATAGTAGCTTGTTGGAAAGAACTATTCATCCTCTTTGCATCCATATTTGTTTTTTTTCATAAAGTTAATTTTTATTTAACGTATGATAAGTCAAATTATTACGGGATTAGGGTTCAAGAATGTGTGATTCTGTCTTCAATTGATTTTTATTGTTGTTCCTCTCCTTCGTATGATTGTTTGGCATCTATTCATGTTATCAAATCATGAATTCATCCTTTGAATCTTTTCTATGCATTAAATCAATATGTCCTACCCTTGCCCTATTTCTATCTATCTTGATCAATTGATGAACCTATTAGATTCCGATCTTGTTTCTTTTGATTGTAAAAGTTATAACCATTTAATCCCTCTTTTTTAGCATGAAATCACAACTCTTACACCTTGCTAACATGAAATCGAAAACTATGTTGTGTCCTATGCTTAGTGTCGAAATATACATAGTTAAAATGGGTGGTAATTCCGGTTCAATCTTGTTAAGTTCTTAGCTATCACATCACACATCAAAAGCGGAGGCATCTGCGGCATCTACTCATTGGTTTCTGATATGTTTGGTGAGTGGAATTGGTAAAGAAATAAGGTATTCAATTGTTTATTGAGTATGCATTCTTAGTTTGGTTTTTTCTTTGCCTGGTGATACTATATGTGGTTCGGAATTATGAAATAGAGGCAAAGGAATAGCTTCTTGTTCATAGACAAGAGAGGTAGGATCTATGCTTCATCGGTTTCTCCAGAGATCGCTGTTGTTTGTTTGTTATTTTCGATACATGCCCTTGTTATTATTGCATGAGAATTTATTGTAGGATATGTACAAGATTTGCGAATTGAGATATGAATCCTATAGGCTATACCGAACCCTTAAGTTAGGTTTTGAGTGCCCAAATTGCATATGATATGTGAATTGAATAAGGTAATTGTGTTCTGATATGATTGAGGATACCCTGTTATAGTATTGTGCTTGTGCTTGCCTTTGTGTGCTTGTACTTGTTTGTGTTTCAGGATCCTATTTCGATGGCCATTCGGGGTAAGCACTCATGCTCCTTGGGAGAGGGCAGGCTCTTACTGGTATGAGAGTTGTATAGGTGGCAAACCTCAGCATACGTGCGCTGGATGTCTAGTCCTTGTGTGGCAGGATGCCCATGTCCTTGTGTGGCTTGGGATGCCTTGTTTTTGTGTGGCAGGATGAATAGGCTTACTGATTAAATTGTGTGCTAACCTTTTACTCATTGTGCAGTAACCATTGGACAACACAGGTGGAAGGGGACGACCTTTCTTTTCTCTATTGCCGAGAGCAATCTGATGAGTTTTACCTGCCTATATACTTCTGATTTTCGGAAGTGATTGCAGTCCACCCTCAGCCTTAGTTTCGGCCCTATCCCTTTAATTGAGTTTTGAATTACGTGATACCTATAGATGTGTAGGAATGATCTAATGTTGTTCGGGAGATTTGTGTTTAAAATTTCTGTAGATCTTATGATATTGTGACCTTAGTGAGATTCTTGTAATCTGATCCTGCAGTATTTACCATTTTCCAGGTATAAGTACATCCACTGTCCGTAAGGCTGCACGGCGGGACGATATCGCATCACATTAGCATATCTGTTCCTTGATTGCTTGCATTTATAATATGAACTATGATTGGACTATTTTTCTGGTTTTCAAGTTTCCTCCTTTATTTTTTTTTGTTTTATTTTAGGAATTAACTTACTAATTGTTTGGACCCTTATGGGACTTGTGAGTTGTGGATTCATTGATTTTATTTAAAGACTTCCGCGGATATTTTATTCACTCCGTATGATACCAGAATACATGTCCAATATCATGCTCCAATAACTAATGAACTTAACGAAGGTACATGCTAAAAATCGAGAATTTGATAAATAAGCCTTGTGGAATTCAGATACGTCCTTGTTTTTGAGCTTGTCTGAGTTTCATGGCGGTAATGGCCCTAATCGGAGCAATTAATAATAGGTTAAGATTTGGGGTCGTTAGACAAGAGTTTGGTATGGCCTATAGGATTCATATCTCAATCCGCTATTCATGAACATATCCCACAATCAATTTGCATGCAATAATAACAAGGGCAAGTATCGAAAATAACAAACAAACAATATTGATCTCTGGAGAAACCAATGAGGTGTAGATCCTACCTCTTTTATCTCAGAACAAGAAGCTATTCCTTTTCCCTTATTTAATAATTTCGAAACACCTATAGCATCACAAGGCAAAGACAAAACCAAATTAAGCATGCATACTCAATAACCAAGTAAATACCATATTTCCTTACCAATTCCACTCACCAAACCTATCAAAAACCAGTGATCAGATACCGCAGATGCCTCCCCTTTGGATGTGTGATGTGATAGCCAAGAACTTAACAAGATTCAACTTGAATTACCACCCCAATTTAACTATGTGTATTTCGATACTAAGCATAGGACAAAAGATAATTTGCAATTTCATGTTAGAAAGGTATAAAGGTTGTGATTTCATGTTAACAAAGAAGGATTAAATGTTTATAACTTATACAATCTAAAGAAAACAAGATCAGAATCCAATAGGTTAATCAATTGATAAAGATAGGCAACAATAAGGCAAGGGTAGGACATACTGATTTCAAGTATAAAAAAAATTCAAAGGATGAATTCATGATTTTATAACATGAATGGATGCCAAACAATCATACAAACAAGAGGAATAACAACAGAAATCAATTGAAGATAGAATCACACAATCTTGAAACCTAATCCCGCATAAATATGATTTAACTTTTGACAAAGAAAAACTAATCTTCAGACAAAAAACCAAGTTTTTTAGAAAGAGGATGAAGATATCTTTCCAATAAGCTATTATTTGAAGGAATCCGACAAAGAATGAGAGAGTTATGTTTATTTGAAGTTCCAGCAGATTTCGGCAGAAATTGGGAGGTGTAAGGTTTTTGGGTTTACGAATTTTGTGTTTTTCCTGTATAAAATTTTTTTGTGGCTGACTTCCTATTTATATAAGGTGGTTATGGGATTAAAATCTCTATTTTAAAGGCTTAATTAAAGTAAGATAATTATCAGAATTAAATTCTTTAATTATCCCTCCTTAATTTTAGAGATTTTAATTTCTAAGGTAATTATTAACCTATAAAGAACTAGAATACAAGGAATTTAAACCAAAATTAATTACTGGACATTTGTTACCAATTTCGGCCATCACACATCTTTTTCTTCAAGGGAAAAATGGTATTTTCACCTACACTTGCTTCTAGACTTCTAGGACTCAAAATTCGGAATCTCACATCCTCCCCTCCTTATAAGAATTTCGTCCTCGAAATTTTAATACAAGTACTTAAGCAAACAAATAAGGAAATTTCGCATGCATAGATTCCTCAATCTCCCAAGACTGTTCCTCAATTTGGCCATTATGCCAAACAACTCGTACCATAGGCATGCTTCAACTGTGAAGCTGTCGAACTGATATGTCTATTATGACAACTGGCTGTATGGGATAGGATAGGTCTTCAGCAACTTCGACTGGGGGTTCTTCAAGCACATGGTTAGGGTCTCTGACATATCTTCTCAATATTGAAACGTGAAAGACGTTGTGAATTCTTTCCATATTTGGAGGTAAGGCAAGTCGGTATGCAACAGGGCCAATCCCCTCGACAATGTCATACAGACCAATGTAACGAGGTGCTAGCTTACCTTGCTTCTGAAAACGAAGGACTCCTTTCCATGGAGCTACCTTAAAAAACAATTTGTCACCTACCGCAAATTCCAGCTCCCTTCATCGATTATCAGCAAAGTTTTTGTGCAGATCCAGGGCTGTTTTTAACCGTTGTTGAATGAAGTTCAACTGCTACGTTGCTTGGTCAATCAATTCCGGATTTTCTAGGCATCTCTCGCCTACTTTATTCTACAAAATGGGAGTTCTTCAATGTCTCCCATATAGTGCTTCATAAGGTGCCATACCGATGCTTACATGAAAATTATTGTTATAAGCAAACTCTGCCAACGGCTGGCATCGATCCCAACTGCTATACTGGTCAAACATACTTGTATGTAGCATGTCTTCAAGTGTCTGAATCGTCCTTTCTGATTGACCATCGGTCTGGGGATGAAATGCTGTAATGAAATTCAATCTTGAATCTAGCGCATTCTGGAATTTCTCTGAAAATCATGAAGTGAAACGAGGGTCACAATTTGAAACAATGGAAACTGGCACTCCATGTAATCGAACAATCTCGTCTAGGTAGCGAACAACCAATTTCTCAGGTGTATCCGTCACACTTATAGTAAGGAAGTGTGCAGATTTCGTTAATCGATCCATGATTACCCAAATGGCATAGTATCCTTGCTACGATCTAGGCAAACCGGTTACAAAATCCGTTGTGACATACTCCCACTCCCATTCTGGAATTGGAAGTGACTACAGTAGACTAGTGGGTTGTTGATGTTCGATCTTTACTTGCTGACATACGAGGCATCGGGCAATGAACTCAGCAATGTGGCATTTCATGTTTAGCCACCAATACTGCTCCTTTAAATCTCGGTACATCGTAGTGCTTCCGGGATGGATAATGAACTTCAAACCATGCGCCTCCGATAGAATAAGGTTACGAATATCAACATCTTATTGCTGATGTTGGTATCAACTTCAAACCGGGATGGAAAACATACCCGGTTTTTTTAAAACCAGCATTTTGTCATCTCGTATTCTGAAATCACGAATTATGGCATCAACTCCATCAGAAAGTTGTTTCTGAATTTCAATTAGTTTTGGATCCTCTAATTTCTGATTCCAGATTTCCTCAACCAAGGTCAGCATGACTTCGATTCATGCCAATAACGATCAAGAAAAATCAGTGCCAAGAAGCACACGGTTAGCTTTTAAATTCAACAACATAGGCATGTAATGGGTGCGCATGTAAGCCAAAACCGATGGGGAAGGAGAATGAAACTTTCAGATTATGGCATCAGTAACAATATTCATCTTTCCAGGATGATATTCGATGATCAAGTGGTAGTTTTAAATCAGCTCCACCCATCTTCGTTGTCTCATATTCAATTCCTTTTGCGTGAGGAGGTACTTTAGGCTTTTGTGGTTGGTGAAGATTTGACACGTCTCGCCATATAAGTAATGTCACTATATTTTCAATGCAAACATCACGGCTGCAAGCTCCAAATCATGTGTAGGACAGTTGCTTTCGAGTAGTCGTAACTATCAGGAAGCATAAGCAACGACTTTCCCGTCTTCATCAATACGCATCCAAGTCCGGATTTTGACGCATCGCTGTAAACCACATACTCCTTTCCGCAAATAGGTAAGGTAAGGTTAGGTGTGGAAACTAACTGGTTTTTTCAGTTCTTCGAAACTTTGCTGGCATTTCTTGTTCCACACGAACGGTTCACCCTTGCATGCCAGTTTTGTCAATGGTCCGACAAGCAATGAAAAATTCTCCACAAAGCGACAGTAGTATCCTGCTAAGCCAATAAAACTAAGAACTTCGAACAAAATTCGCGGGGGTTCCAAAGCAACAACGACTTTGATCTTCTTCGGACCAACTAACACACCTTATGTAGTAACAACATGGTCAAGAAAACCAACTTTATGTAACCAGAATTCGCATTTGGAGTACTTTGTGAACAACTGCCGATCCTTTAAAACGTTCAGCACAATCCACAAATGCTTAGCATGTTCCTCTTCTGATTTTGAATAAATCAGAATATCATCGATGAAGACTACTACAAATTTAACCAGGAACTCATGGAACACACGATTCATCAGGTCCATAAACACAACTGGTGCATTGGTCAAACCGAATGGCATAACCAGAAATTCGTAGTGGCCGTACCATTATCTAAATGTCGTCTTTGGATTATCAGCATCATGAACTCGCAATTGATGGTATCCAGATCTGAGATCAACTGTAACGACCCATAATCTTAACTATTATTAAGTGCTCCAATTAAGGTCATTACTACCATGAAACCTAAATGACACCTAGGACCTATTTGAAGCTCACCAGGTTTATCATTATCCATCGATTTTTAGCATATGTATTTTACTGCTAAACAACAATTGGAGCATGATATTGGACACATGTTCTGGTAACATACGAAGTAAATATAACATCAGCAAAAGTCTTAAATTAAATCATTGGGTTCATAACACATAAGTCCCATAGGGATCCAAATAACCAGCAAGAAATCCTCCACCAAATTTTGGAAATAGTTAACAAAGGAGGGTGCTTAAAATAAACCAGAAAGTAACTCAATCATCCATGTTATATGCGCAAGTAAACTAGTATGCAAATGTGATGCGATATCGCCCCGCCGTGCAGCCTTGATCTCACACACTGGTACCACGGACTGTGGATGTAACTAAGCCTGAAAAATGGTAAAAACAATGGTATGAGATTACAAGAATCTCAGTAGGGTCATAGCATCATAAGATCTGCAGAAACCCTAAACACAAATCTCCCAATTCACATTAGATTATTCCTAATCAACTAAAGGGGATCAAACAAATCAATAAATTAATCAAAGAGGTTAGGGCCAAATCCGTGGTTGAGGGAGGACTACAAACACTTCTGAAAGATCAGAAGTACACAGGCAGGTGAAACTCATCAGATTGCTCTCGGCACTGTAGAAGAAAGGCCATCCCCTTCCACTTGTGTTGTCCAAGACTTACTGCACAAGGATAGATGGTTAACGCACAAACTAATCAGTAAGCCTATTCATCTTGTCCTTGCAAAGACAAGTTGACTAGCCACACATGGACAAGTCTTCCCTAGCCACACAGGGACTAGGGCATCCCAAACCTCGCAAGGATAAGGGCTTCCTGCTTCGCAAGGACAGATATCCAGTGTTAGCTTGCTGGTTTGCTGCCCATACAACTCCCATACAGGTAAGAACCTCTCCTCTCCCTAGGAGCATCAGTGTATACCTCGAATGGCCACCGGAAAGGGATCCTGACACACAAACATGTACAAGCACACACAGGCAAGTACACAGCATAATACTAAACAGGGTATCCTCAATCATGTCAGAACACAATCAGAATATTTAATTCACATAAAATATGCAACCCAAGCACTCAATACCTAACTCAGGGGTTCGATATAGCCTATGAGATCCATATCTCATTCCAAATTTCATACTTTCACCCTATAATCCAATCGCATGCAATACAACAAGGGTAGGTAACAAGAAGATCCTACCTATCTTGTCTCTAAACAAGAAGCTACTCCTTTGCCTTTATTAAGTAAATCCGAACCACTTAAATTATCACCAGGTAAAGACAAAAACAAACTAAGCATGCATATTTAATAGTCAATTGAATATCCTATTTCCTTACCAATACCACTCGCCAAACCTATCAGAAACCAGTGATCAGACGTTGCAGGTTCCTCCCCCATGGATAGCCAGGAACTTAACAAGATTCAACCTGAATTACCATTCCAATTAACTATGCAAATTTCGTCGCTAAGAGTAGGGCATTGGACGATTTCTACTTTAACCTTACACAAAGAAATATTTAGATCAAAACAACGATACATATATGGTTGGAAATTGGATGAAAAAATCTTTCCAACAAGCTATTATTTGTAGGAATCTCACAAACGATTAGAGAGTTATGCTATTTTGAAGTTCAAGAAGATTTGGCGAAAAGCTAATTCCTCCGCCGATTTTCAACTTAACCTTTGAGAAACAAATACTAACCTCCTGAGAAAAACCCAGGATGGTTGGAAAGAGGACGAAAAAATATTTCTAATAAGCTATTATTCGCAGGGATCCGATCAACGATGAGTGAGTATGCTGGTTTAAAGTTTCAGCGAATTTTGGTGGCTATAGGGAGGTATAGGGTTTTAGGCTTATACAAATTTGTATGTTTTCTATGATGGATTTTTTTGTGGAGTTAGCTTCCTATTTATAATGAATGAGTATAGGATTATGATTACTACTTTTAATCACTTTATCAAAATAAGATAATTTACCAGATAACTAAACTCTAAACTCTTTAATTATCTTCCCCTATTTTTAAGAATTTTAATCTCTAAGGAAATTATCTATCAATAAGGACTTAGATTAAAGGGGAATTTAAAATAGAATTAACTACTAAAGAATCTTACCAATTTCGGCCATCACACAACCTTTCCTTCAGGGAAAAAATCGTCTTTTTACCTACACTGGCTTCTGGACTTCTAAGAAAAATTCGGGGTCTCACATCCTCCCCTCCTTATAAGAATTTCGTCCTCGAAATTTTAACGTAAGTACCTAATCAAACAGGTAAGAAAATTTTGCATGCATAGATTCCTCAGTCTCCCAAGACTGTTCCTTAATTTGGCTATTACGCCAAACAACTCGTTCCATAGGCACGCTTCGACTTCGAAGCTGTTGAACTAACTGATCTAGTATGGCAACTGGCTGTACGGGATAGGATAGGTCTCCAGCAACTTTAACTGGTGGTTCTTTAGGCACATGAGCAGGATCTCGCATATACTTTCTTAGCATTGAAATGTGAAATATGTTGTTTTCATTTGCTTGATTAATATCAGGAAGTTCTTCATCTTTTGAGTCATCAAAAGCCTCAATTTGGTCATTGTCCACCACGTGTCCATTTTTAACAGTTAAGCCTTTCTCTGCGTTGATTATCCATTGACTTTTCTATTCGTGCTGCACTCGTAAGAAGTTTCGAGATGATTCTTGATCAGAACTCTTACCTTCTGCAAGAGCAGAAGGCTCACTTTTTTTTTTTGTGGCACGTTTGTGGATCGTAGGAAGCTGAACCTCTTTATTTGCTCTAATAGACAAGGAAACCAAAAAGATGATGGTCGATCCACTGCCATCTTCGCAGAACTTCTTTCACAAACCCAGATTTTACCTGAAAACTTTTAATTTGGAAATACCTCGTCAACACATCCTTGAAAATATCAGTAACTCTTTGTAATTCAACCTCTGAAAATTTTCTGGCATCAATGATTTTCAGAAGCCAGAAGGTCAAATTCTGGCCGAGCGAAGTAGTCATTTTGTGTCAATTCCATGAGGCGGATTCCTTTTTCTTCAATGAGCTACTAGATTTCTTACTTTTGAAAGGTTTTGATGCCAATTTTAAGCTCTTCTCCAATAAAGTTTCTAGAAGGGAAAGTTGCACGTCTTCACCCTTGGAAAATTTTTATTTTTTTTAACCTTTGAATATTTTCTTCTGTAGAATTCACCACATACGCTGTGCAAACTGCTCACTGATTTCTATAGTATGTGGATTAACAATCGCCTGAGTAAAATTTGAGTATACTGTCAGAACTTGAGCCGTCCCTGGATTTTCATGCAAGTATATCTCCAGCAAAGAAAGAATACGAAGTTTGAACAAAACAAGCTGGGCTTGAGCTGTTTCTCCACCACTTTGATTCTTTCTCTCTTTGAATATTTGTGCAAGATAGGTGTCCATGCGAAACATTGCATCATCATCCATGCCACATTCGGAGTCATCAGAATCTTCAGCTTGTACTTTGGCACCTTCTTCTACTTCTCCAATTGTATCGGAATCATCTATTTGTTCTCCACTTTCAGCTGTTTCATCATGCGCTACAAAAGATTCTAAATCCTGCTCTATGACAGAATCTTGCAACTTTACTATTTCCACAGTAGAGACCACGTCACAGAAGCTTTTAGTTAAAACTTGATCCTCAGAATTTCTCTCAATTCTACTAAATGTTTCTAAATCAGAAACACCGTCAACCACAATCTCTGTAACTGCATCATATTTCCCATCTGTGGTAGGTGAAACCTGATGCAGAGATTTGTTCAATGTTTGCCAATATCTTTCATCAATGGTGTCCTTAGCATTAAAGATATAGATGTTAACTGCATTTGTTTGCCTTTGTCTGTGTGCTCGATCCTCAGCCTGAAGCATCAGAGATGGGGACTGCGGCAGTTCCAAGAACACAACATTTCTTGCAGAAGAGAAGTCAAGCCCCACAGCCCCAGCTGTTATTCCCATGATGGCAATCTTAACCTCATTCGAAGATTGGAAAGACTGTACAGCTATTTGCCTATCTCTGGCAAGTGTGGTTCCATCAATGAGAACAAAACCAACTCCCTTCTCACAAATGAATTCCTGCACTCCATCAAGAACTTTATGATCATGGGAAAAGATTAACATCTTCTGAGAACTAAGGTTTACATCGAACTTTTCTTTACCATTTGGCTCAAACATGACTGGATGAATGGAAAGCCACTCACGAAACCCGGGTAGCTTTGCAATACCAACCTCTTTGTAGGAGAGTTGCTTTGATGGGAAACAATCCCTACCATCATCTAGTTCCACTAGATTCTTTGAATCTTTGGCTTCAATAGCATTCCCATCAATCAATGCCATAGCCGATTTTGCATAGATTATATCTGATCTTTCAGAAATAGCCTTATGATTTGACGACGTTTTGGTGGTAACTGCTCCAGCACATGCTCCTTCAATCGTCTTATCATGACAGTCTGCCTTAGTAACACGTTCAATTCCTCCAAGCGAACACCTCTGGAAAAATCCTGGACACTTTTCCCTTCCGAAGTATATACATGTCTGACAGTACAGTAAGCTTTTGCAAACTCATATTTGTTCTATCTCGGTAAGCCAGGCCATAGCATATTTATCTGATGAAAAATGTCGTACGGCCTATGATCACCTGAACAATGAAGGTGTTCCAGACAAAAGAACTATATGCTTGACCCTTGCGGAAATGTCGAGAACAACTTTTATCTCCTTTGGCTCGGACTTTTCTTTGAACAGCGCACATGGTGAGATTCATCGACAATCAAAAGAGACCATTCTTGTTCAAGCATGCTCGTTCTCAAATGCTGAAGCATTGTATAAGAGGTAACCACAACTCTTGGGCATTTTGTTAAGGTTTGCAAGATTAGTTTGATGACCAAAAACAAGATGAATCTCAGAAGGTAAACAGAAGGGCAGCCATCGCTCTAACTCTTCTGCCCAAGAAAATCGTAAGATACCTGGGCAAACGACAAGAATTGGACCTTCATCTATGAAACAGCCAGCAATAGCAATTGCCTGGAGAGTTTTCCCAAGGCCCATTTCGTCTGCAATAAGACACCGGCCACCCCTTTGCAAACGAAATCTTCAGCCTTCTAATTGGAAAGGTAAGAGTGCTTCTACCAGTGTTTTCGCAAGCTTGCAAATCAGCTCCTCGACCTTCTCTTCAGTCAAATGCTCTGGTCTCAAAGGCTCCCATCAACCAATATGTGAAAGTTTTTGGATAACATTTAGTGAGGTAAAAGGTATTTTTTTTTTAAACAAATAAAAACTGCATCATAATCTCTAAGCTTGTACACACAGGCCGTTCCACCTCCATGAATTTGGGTGTAGTGTGACGACATTACCTCAGACAAACATTCACCTAAAATCCTTAGGCATTCATCTTCCCACGGATACGTAAAACTCTTGATTGCCTGTGTAGTAATAGAGAAGGAGTCGGGCGAATATAATTCGAGGCAAGCTAGGAACTTTTGGGCTGAAAAGTTGCTCTGATCAGTGTAGACAGAGGGAAGAGGAGGAGATTTTGAACAATGGGCGTAGTTTGAGGAGAGCTTTCTGCATTTGGAAAGCCTCCACGAATTTTCATTTTGCTATTCATGTTGCTGCTAGTTGATAAGGGACTCCGCATATGCTTTCCTCTTCTCCAAAGCTGCTAATCGGTTAACCTCCCCTCTCTGTCTTTGCTCCTCCGTAACTGGCATCTCCGCATCTCCGTTTACTTGAATCCTAACCGTAGGGTTTTCCCAGAAATCGTAAGCTAACAGATGTCCACCATGCGAGGGCTTCTCCCTCAGGTAAGAATGTAGCCATAGATGGTTGGAAAGAGGACGAAAAAATCTTTCTAACAAGCTATTATTCGCAAGGATTCGATCAACGATGAGTGAGTTATGCTGGTTTAAAGTTTCAGCGAATTTTGATGGCTATAGGGACATATAAGGTTTTAGGCTTATACGAATTTGTATGTTTTTTATGAGGGATTTTTTTGTGGAGTTGGCTTCCTATTTATAATGAATGAGTATAGGAATATGATTACTACTTTTAATCACTTTATCAAAATAAGATAATTTACCAGATAACTAAACTCTAAACTCTTTAATTATCTTTCCCTATTTTTAAGAATTTTAATCTCTAAGGCAATTATCTATCTATAAGGATAATCTTTAAGGCAATTATCTATCTATAAGGATTTAGATTAAAGAGGAATTTAAAACAGAATTAACTTCTAAACAATCTTACCAATTTCGGTCATCACACATCCTTTCCTTCAGGGGAAAAATCGTCTTTTCACTTGCACTGGCTTCTGGACTTCTAAGAGAAATTCGAGGTCTCACATCGATCATGGAGAACACAGCTGCACCCTGGAGTTGGTCGAACAAATCTTCGATGCATGGCAAAGAGTACTTGTTCTTCACAGTCACATGATTCAACTACCGATAGTCGATGCATAATCGCAGCAATCAATCTTTCTTCTTTACGAACAAGACAGGTGCTCCCCAATGTGACACACTAGGTCGATTATAACCACGATCCAGCAAATCTACCAATTATGTTTTTAGTTTCTTCATTTTCTCAGGAGCCATATGATACAGAGAAATGTAAATCGGATTCGTACCAGGCACTAACTCCATACCGAATTCCACTTGCCTTGCTTGTGGTAAACCGGCTATGTCTTATGGAAATACTTTTGAAAATTCGCGAACCACTGGAACAGAATCCATATCCAAGGATTCTTTGGAAATATCATGTACGTGCGCGAGGTATGCTGTACATCCTTTGTTGATCAATCATTTTGCATCAAGCCAAGAAATCATGCAATTTGGAACAACTTGCCTATCACCTTCAAAACAGTCTTCGGCACCATCAGGAAAAATGAACCACACACGTTTGGTTAAACACTTCATACTTTGCCAGACAATCTATGCCTAAGATTACATCCAACTCATAGATGTCCATTGGAATTTGATCCACTTCAAGTACATTTGGACCCATACGTACAGTACAACCGATGTTATCTAGATCACAAACTAGTTGTTCTCCCAAAGGAGTCAGAACCGCAATAGGAGCAGTCAAGGGAGATAGAGGCCAATCCGTGCTACATGCTGTCCTTGGACTTACAGATGATCTATTTGCTCCGGGATCTAATAATATTTTAGAATTTTGAGAAAAGACTGAAATAGTACCTATCACTACATCAGGACTAGCCTTGGCATCAGTTAGGGTGAATAGCCTTGTTGATCTTGGTTGCACTTCACTTGTGGATTCGTTGGGTGGTCCTCCTAGTGCGTATGTTTACGGTTTGGTGGGGTTAGCATACCCACCTCGGCTCCACTTGGTGCGCTGATGATACGTCTTGGCTTCTGGTATTCCCACTGAATATGCCCTATATTGCCAAAATTGTAACATCGACGTTGCTGAGAATTCTACATTGACCCATTCGAATTCGAACCAGAAAAGTTCTTCTTCTTGTTACTTCCATTGCTATTAATTTTCTGAGGATAGGACCTTAAAAGATAGGTTCTGTACAATGATTAAATTTTGAATCTCTCCTTAAGGATCTGCCGTTAGTGGCTGCGGATAGCTTCTTGGTTTGCATGATCTTTTCGGCTTCAGCCACGACAATAATTAGTTCTTTCAAATTCTATACTGATGTCATACCAATGATGGTTTTGAGTACGGTACTCAGCCCATCCTGAAATCGTATTGCAAGCTGGTACGGTGAGTGATCCTCTTCAGGTGCAAATCGGAACAACTCCCTTAATGCCTTCTCATATTCCAGCACCGAATGGGTGCTCTGTTCATACTTGTAAGAAAGCTCGTCGCTGTTCGGTTTTATGGAATCTCGTATAGAACCTTTCATCAAATTCATACTGAAATTCCTCCCATGTAGGAAGACGATCGCCAAATCGCAAGTTCATAGCTATCCACCATGCGAGAGCTTCTCCCTCAACTAAGAAAGTGGCGATGGCAACCATGTCATCATCCGAGATACGTAAGAACAAGGACACTCGGCATAAGGTGTCGATCCATTCGCTAGAGGCAGCAGCTCTGGCTGAACCATTGAAATCTTTACATTCTAATTATCGAGCTTCCTTAAACAATTTTGTAATCACGATCGGATGTCTCTCAGCTTCCTTAGGATGCGTCGGCTGTACAGGTTCAAGTGGCGGAATAGATTCTTCCACGGGCATGGGTGCAGGAGCATTCTGAAATTGCACCTCCATACGCCGCTGGTTTGCAGCAATTCCTTGCAATACATTTAGGATTTGGGCCATCATATGATAGATGGCTGGTGCGGCTGGTGCCTCAGGTTGGTTTTCGGGCTCAGCTTGCCCTCCCTGCTCAGTTTGTGCATTTGGATCCTCTTTCTCAACAGGTTGTTGTTTGGCGTGAACCTCATACCTACCCCAACGATCTCTTGTAGCGTGCGACCTTGCCATACTATACAAGCATACGGTTGTTACTTAACACATAACTAAATATGATACTAGGAAAAGAAGTGGTACCTGGTGGAGAGGTGTGCACCGGACGATACACATGTGCTGGAAAACAAATTTTGGAAATCATATCCACACAAGTAAATGCATACTCGTTACTCATATCATCACACATATGTACTCTCGGAAATCATCATCAAGCATTAAGCAAGCATAGATTCGCACAATCCATATTCGGCAATCATGCAAACTCACACCCCATGAATTTGGCAATACACATCAGCAATCACATGCATATAGATTCGGCAACATACAAATCACATAGGGATAGTTGGTAATATGCCATAATGACATACATATTGTTGGCAATGACAAGAAACACAACAAACATTTACTGAAACACATCAAGGCATACCAGGTATAAGAACATACATAAACACACAGCAAATCAAATTATCATTCTCATTATTTAAATCAATCCCCTTTTAGCATTAGTTCACTTTCGGTATTAGCCCCTAAGTGAGTGAGTGTGTGCATGTTCTTACCTACAAACATAAAATCAACAAACAAGTTAGCATATAACCAATTATATTCCTTAAACCATGCTTCGCTACCAAAACTTGTAATGTAATGACCCCAATTCCTAACTACTATTAATTGCTCCGATTAAGGTCATTACCGCCGTGAAACCCAAATAAATCTAAATGACACCTAGGACCTATTTGAATCTCACTAGGCTTATCATTAACTACCGATTTTTAGCATATGTATTTTATTGCAAATCAACAATTGGAGCATGATATTGGACACACGTTCTGGTAACATACGGAGTAAATATAACATCAGCAAAAGTCTTAAATTAAATCATTGGGTTCATAACACACAAGTCCCATAGGGATCCAAATAACTAACAAGAAAATCTCCAACAAATTTCGAAAATAGTTAACAAAGGAGGGTGCTTAAAATAAACCAGAAAGTAGCCCAATCATCCATGTTATATGCGCAAGTAAACTAGTATGCAAATGTGATGCGATATCGCCCCGCCGTGCAGCCTTGATCTCACACACTGGTACCACAGACTGTGGATGTACCTAAGCCTGAAAAATGGTAAAAACAATGGTATGAGATTACAAGAATCTCAGTAGGGTCACAGCATCATAAGATCTGCAGAAACCCTAAACACAAATCTCCCAATTCACATAAGATTATTCCTAATCAACTAAAGGGGATCAAACAAATCAAGAAATCAATCAAAGAGGTTAGGGCCAAATCCGTGGTTGAGGGAGGACTACAAACACTTCCGAAAGCTTAGAAGTACACAGGTAGGTAAAACTCATCAGATTGCTCTCAGCACTTTAGAAGAAAGGCCATCCTCTTCCACCTATGTTGTCCAAGACTTACTGCACAAGGATAGATGGTTAACACACAAACTAATCAGTAAGCCTATTCATCTTGTCTTCGCAAAGACAAGTCGACTAGCCACACATGGACAAGTCTTCCCTAGCCACACACGGACTAGGGCATCCCAAACCTTGCAAGGATAAGGGCTTCCTGCCTCACAAGGACAGATATCCAATGCTAGCTTGCTGGTTTGCTGCCCATACAACTCCTATACAGGTAAGAACCTCTCCTCTCCCTAGGAGCATCAGTGTCTATCCCGAATGGCCACCAAATAAGGATCTTGACGCACAAACACATACAAGCACACACAAGTAAGTACAAAGCATAATACCACAGCAGGGTATCCTCAATCATGTCAGAACACAATCAGCATATTCAATTCACATAACAAATGCAACCCAGGCACTCAATACCTAACTCAGGGGTTTGATATAGCCTATAAGATTCACATCTCATTTCAAATTTCATACTCTCACCCTATAATCCAATCGTATGCAATACAACAAGAGCAGGTAACAAAAATATAAAGAAAATAATAGAGGTCTCTTGAGAAACCGATGAGGCGTAGATCCTAACTCTCTTGTCTCTGATCAAGAAGCTACTCTTTTGCCTTTATTCAGTAAATCTGAACCACCTATATTATCACCAGGCAAAGACGAAAACAAACTAAGTATGTTTATTCAATAGTCAATTGAATACCCTGTTTCCTTACCAATACCGCTCACCAAACCTATCAAAAACCAGTGATCAGACGCTGCAGGTGCCTCCCCCTTGGATGTGTGATATGATAGCCAGAAACTTAACAAGATTCAACCTGAATTACCATTCCAATTAACTATGCAAATTTCGTCGCTAAGAGTAGAGCATAGGATGATTTGGACATTAACCTTAGACAAAGAAATATTTATATACAAACAACGAAACATATATGGTTAGAAAAAAGATGAAAATATCTTTCCAACAAGCTCTTATTTGTAGGAATCTGACAGACGATTAGAGAGGTATGCTATTTTGAAGTTCAAGAAGATTTGACAAAAACCTAATTCCGCCAAATCCCAAACCTTTGAGAAAAAAATACTAACCTCCTGAAAAATTCCCATATATATTTGGAAATAGGATGAAGAGAACTTTCCAACAAGCTATTATTCGCATATATCTGATGAACGATGAGTGAGTTATGCTTGTTTAAAGTTTCAGCGAATTTTGGCGGCTATAGGGAGGTATAGGGTTTTAGGCTTATACGAATTTGTATATTTTTTTATGAGGGATTTTTGTGAAGTTGGCTTCCTATTTATAATGAATGATTATAGGATTATGATTACTTCTTTTAATCACTTTATCAAAATAAGATAATTTACCAGATAATTAATCTCTTTAATTATCTTCTCCTATTTTTAGGGACTTTAATCTCTAAGGCAATTACCTATCTATATGTATAATCTCTAAGGCAATTATCTATCTTTAAAAACTTAAATTTAGGGAAATTTAAAATAAACTTAACTATTAAACAATCTTACCAATTTATCACACATCCTTTCCTTCAGGAGCAAAATCATCTTTTCACCCGCACAGGCTTCTGGACTTCTAGGACTCAAAATTCGGGGTCTCACATGTAACGACCCTAACTCCTAACCTATTATTAATTGCTCCAATTAGGGCCCTTACCGCCGTGAAACCCAAACAAGCCCAAGAACCAGGACCTATCTGAATCCCACAAGGTTTACTCATCAAATTCTGGATTTTTAGCATGTACATTCTTTATGTTTATTAACAATTGGAGCATGATACTGGACAAGTATTTTGGTATCATACGGAGTGAATGAAATATCATCAGAAGTCTTTAAATAAAATCAATGAATCCACAATACACAAGTCCCATAAGGATCCAAATATCCAACAAGTTAACCCCCAACATAAATCGGACACAATAAGTAAAAGAGGTATCTTAAAAAACTAGAAAGTAGTCCATTCATAATTCATGTTATATGCATAGGAAATGAAGGAACAGGTATGCAAATATGATGCGATATCGCCCCAGCGTACAACCTTGATCTCACACACTGGTACCACGGACAGTGGATGTACCTAAGCCTGAAAAATGGTGAATATAACATGATGAGATTACAAGAATCTCATTAGGTTCACAACATCGTAAGATCTACAGATATCTTGAACAAAAATATCCCGAACAATATCAAATCATCCCTACACAACTATGGGTATCAAGAAATTCAAGAATCAATCAAAGAAATACGGTCGAAACTAAAACTATGGGTAGACTACAACACTTCTGAAAATCAGAAGTACACAGGCAGGTAAAACTCATTAGATTACTCTCGACACTAGAAAGAAAGAAAGGAATCACCTTCTACCTGTATTGTCCAAGGTTTACTGCACAAAGTGTAAAAGGTTAACACACAAGCTAATCAGCAAACCTATTCATCCTGCCACAGAAGGACAAGACATCTAAGCCACACAAGGACAAGGCTTCCAGCCATACAAGGACAAGGCTTCAAACAACACAAGGACCAGCTATCTAAGCCACACAAGGACAAGGTTTCCAGCCACACAAGGACCACGCATCCTAGCTACTCATGGACAAGGCTTCCAGTGCACGTATGCTGGGGATTGCCACCCTTACAACTCCCATACCATTAAGAGCCTCTCCTCTCCCAAGGAGCATCAACGCTTACCATGAATGGCCATCAAAACAGGATCCTGACGTACAAACACGTGCAAGCACACACAAGCAAGTACAAAGCATAATATTATAACAGGGTATTTTCAATCATGTCAGAACATAATTATATGCAACTCAGGCACTCAAAACCTAACTCAAGGGTTTAGTATGGCCTATAGGATTCATATCCTAATCCGCGATTCATGCACATATTTTACAATCAATTTTCATGCAATAATAACAAAGGAAGGTATTGAAAATAAAAAACAAACAACAGGGATCTCTGGAGAAACTGATGAGGCATAGATCCTACCTCTCTTGTCTCAGAACAAAAAGCTATTCTTTTCCCTTATTTAATAATTTTAAACCACCTATAGCATCACAAGGCAAAGACAAAACCAAACTAAGCATGCATACTTAATAACCAAGTAAGTACCCTATTTCCTTACCAATTCCCCTCACCAAACCTATCAGAAACTAGTGGTCAGATGCCGTAGGTGCCTCCTCTTTGGATATGTGATGTGATAGCTAAGAACTTAACAAGATTCAACCGAATGGTAGGCACCTGTGGCATCTGACCACTAGTTTCTGATAGGTTTGGTGAGTGGAATTGGTAAGGAAATAGGGTATTCAATTTGTTATTGAGTATGCATACTTAGTTTAGTTTTGTCTTTTCCTTATGATGTTATAGGTGGTTCGGATCCCTTGAATAAAGGAAAAGGAATAGCTTTTTGTTCAGAGACAAGACAGGTAGGATCTATGCCTCATCTGTTTCTTCAAAGATCCTTGATTTTTTTTGGTTATTTTCGATGCACACTATTGTTGTTATTGCATGCGAATTGATTGTAGGGTGTATACATGAATTTCAGATTGGGATATGATTAATTAGGCTATACCGAACCCTTTAGATAAGTTATATGTGCCTAATTTGCATGTGTTATTTGTATTGAACATACTAATTGTGTTCTGAAATGATTGAGGATACCCTGTTATCATATTATGCTTTGTGCATCCATGTGTGTGCTTATTCGTATTTGTGTGTCAGGATCCTTTTCCAGTGTCCCTTCAGGGTAAGCATTAATACTCATTGGGATAGGGGAGGCTCTTACTGGTAAGGGAGTTGTATGGGTGGTAATCCCCTGCAAGAACACGTTGGATGCCTTGTCCTGTGTGCTGGCAAAAAGCCCTAATCTTGTGTGTTGGTTAGGATGTCTAGTCCTGTGTGCTGACTAGATGTCGTATCAAGTGTGCTGGCTAGAGGCCTTGTCCTGTGTGCTGGCAATAAACCTTAATCCTGTGTACTAGTTAGGATGCCTAGTCCTGTATGCTGGCTAGATATCTTATCCTGTGTGCTGGTAAGAAGCCCTAATCCTATGTGCTGGTAAGGATGCCTAGTCCTCTATACTGGCTGGATGTATTGTCTTGTGTTTTAGCAAGATGAATAGCCTTGTTGTTTAGCTTGTGTGTTAACCTTTTACCCTTTGTGCAGCAAAGCATTAGATAACACAGGTGGAAGGGGATGACCTTTTTTTTCCTACTACCGAGAGTAATCTGATGAGTTTTATTTGCATGTGTACTTCTGATTTTCAGAAATGTTGTAGTCCACCCTCAGCCTTAGTTTCGGCTTTAACCCATTGATTGATTATTGAATTGCGTGATACCCATAGTTATGTAGGGATTATTAGATGTTGTTTGAGAGAGGTTTGTTTAAAATTTCTATAGATCTTATGATGTTATAACTCTACTGAGATTCTTATAATCTCATCCTATTACTTTCACCTTTTTTTTAGGCTTAGGTATATTCGCTGTTCGTTGTACCAGTGTGTGAGAACAAGGCAGCACGGCGGGGTGATATCGCATCACATTTGTATTCCTATCTCCTTGATTGATTACACATATAACATGAACCTTGATTGGACTATTTTCTGGTCATTTAAGTCCCTATGATGGTTTGTTTCTGGATTACTTTAGGAGGTTTACATGCTGAATTTTTATATCTTTATAGGACGTTGTAGTTCCAATGATTAAATGAAAAACACTTATGTTGATGTTTTATTTACTCTGTATTATGCCAGAATGTTTGTCTAATACCATACTCCAATTATTATGAATGAACATGCTAAAAATCAGAAATATGATGGATAAGCCTTGTGGGATTCAAATGGGTCCTGGTTTTTGGATTTAATTGGGTTTCATAGCGGTAAAGGTCCTAACAAAAGCAAATAATAATAGGTTAGGATTTTGGGTCCTTAAAGTAGGGGCTTATGTTTTGGGTTTCGGTTCTTACAAGAGTTGTAACGGAGCGTGGTTTTACAAATCGTTTTCAAAAATATCTTCAATAAACATGTTTTAAACTCACTTGCACGTGCATAGTCCAGCACCATGTCGTTTAAATTGTTTGTGTGAGTGTGAGACTCCGATCCTCCATAGTATAGATGTCCAAGACGTCCAGGAGCCGATGCAGCTGGAATGACTATTTTGCCCCTGAAGAAATGAATACATGACGGCCTAAAATGGTTGTTACCGAATATTAACTATTTTAATTCTGATATTTTTTTGTTAATTATCCTTAGTTTTATCCCTTATTTTAAAAAATATTAGATAATTCTTCATTTTAAATAGAATTACTCTTTTAATAAAATTATTCTTCTAATATAATTATCTATTAAGCATTATCCTAACTTATCTAGGATTAAGAGTAGGTAAATTTAATCACCTAAAACCCTACAAATTAACCAGTTGGCCACCCTACCTAAACGAACCAAAAATTACTTTAGAATTTTCAGAAATTCCCTCCTCTTTCTTCCTTCAATTGCCAACTTTTCCCTTTGATAAACCCCTAGCCAAATTTTTTCACACTTCATTAGATTCTTTTGGATGTTGACTTGTTGGAATCTTCTCTTCATTCTACATCTTATTATCTAGATTTCCCAAGAAAAATGTTAGTCTTTCTATCCTACTTTTATTGCCCCAAGTTTCTAGAGTTTTATAGCAAAAATTTCCCAATTCATTCATTTGTTGGTTTTTGTTTCTGTTCCTCTTCATTGTTTGGATGTAAGAATACCTATCCTTGTTATATTATAATGAATTTAACTCATATATCCTCTTGTATAGTGAAATCGGCAAACCCTAGCTCTTTGCCTATATGTGTCAAAAATTTCTTAATTCCTTGTCAATTAGTTTTAGCTTTTGTTCCTTTTAATCGTTTAAGTATTTGGCACCTATTCCTCTTTTATTTTTTATGAAATTGCAATCCATATCCTTCATGTTGATGAAATCACAATTTTCCCTTGTAACTCTAAAGTATTGCCAAAATTTTTATATTGAATTAGGGTGAATAATCAGGTTTATTCTTGCTGAGTGTTTGACCATCATATCACACATTCAGGGAGAAGATATTGTTACATCTGGATTGCTGGTCTTTGGAAAGTTAATAGGTAAGGATTCCCAGATGCCTTTACTTTTGATGTTATACCCTATTGCTTAGTGTTATGTGGTCTTTGGCTTATGATTTTTTAGGAGATTCTAATCTTATTTGAAAGGCAAAGGATTGCATCTGATTTAGATGCATGAAAGGTAGAATTTTTATCTTATTGGTTCCTTTGGTTACCCTTTGATTGTATACTTGACTTGTTGTTGGTTTCGGTGTGATTATCCTTGAAATTGCTTATTAAATTGGTTGATATGTCTATAGGGAATCTCATAAACTTATAAAGCAATATGTTGCTTAATTCTGTGATGATTTTGAGTATTGATCTTTGATTTGTATTGTGATTTGAATGAGAATCCTTTACTGTGATTTGTGTATGTATGTACTATGTGTGTATGCGTGTACGTGCCTTGTTTGTGCTTTGTTTGAAAAATCCTTTTGTCACTTGCTATACAAGGAAAGTATTGTTGCTTCTAGGGAGAGGAGAGGTGCTTACTGAACTAGGAGGTTTAAGGGTTGTTATTCCCAACACGAGCTCGCTGGATGCCTTGTAGGCAGGTTTAAGTCCGGACATCAGGAGAACCTGTATCTTAGTTTGAGTCTGTATAGCAGGATGACTTGTAGGCCAGTTCAAGTCTAAACATCAAGAGTGCTCCTAGGCTAGTTCGAGTCTGGATGTTGGGGACAAAGGATTGTTGTGATATTGTTTGACTAACTGTTTTACTCATTTTGCAGCAGAGCCATAGACAATTTGGGTAGATGGGGATAAATATTGGTTTTTAAAATCAGATAAGGATGTAGGCTTCTGAATGAGAAGTGTTTTCAGTCCTTTCCCTCTTGTTTTCTACTACATTCGGCCTACTTTATATGGTTGTGTGTGCTTGTGTTACTTTCGGCCCCACTTGTGTACATATGTGCTTGCGAATTTAGTTATTTAATTTACTTGCTTAGGTGTTCATCTTATGGCATATTGGGAGATGTTTGATAGGGAATTCTTAAGTTTATGATGTTGTGATCCTACTGAGATTCTTGTATTCTCATTCCCTCTTTTCTTCCCCTTTACAAGCTTAGGTGTGTGCTTTGCTGGTGTTACCAAAAGTGTGAGATCAAGGCTGCATGGCTGGACGAATTTGTACCTCATTTGCATCCTGTTGACATTGATTGAGCACGCATCCTATCTTAAACATGTGAGCACTTTCTTTCAGGATTTTAAACTCTTATTCTTCCTTTTGTTGCTTCCAAAATTTTTATAAATAATTTGTTAATGTTTTGAGGTTTCTTTGGGACTTGTGTTTATGTTTCCATTTGTTTTTTTGCATTGATATAAGTCTTCATGTAAGGACCCAAATCCCGTAATCCAAAATTTGCTCCTAATGGGACCCTTATCGCCGTGATCATATTGTGAGACCCCGAATTTTGAGTCATATAAGCCCAGCAGCCAATGCAGGTGAAAAGACCGCTTTGTCTCTGAAGAAAAGAATGTGTGATGGCCGAATTGGATTAGGATCATGGACGGATGAAGAAGAAGACCAACCCAATTGGAGGCACCTGTTCTCGAGAAGTTTGGAAGATAGAGAAAAGCTTCTGATTGAAGAGTATAGTTCTGTCCTGCGAAACTACAAGGATGTCAAGAAGAAGCTTGGTTATGTGGAGAAGAAGAACCGGGACGGGTTCTTTGAATTGGCTATGCAGATAAAAGAGCTGAAACATGCTGTCATACAGAAGGACGAGGAAATCAAGTCTTTACGTAAAATGGAGTCTTCAGATCAGAACCAGGAGGAGACTCATGGTTCTCCGAATCAAAACCAGTTGGAAACTCATGGCGACCTTCCACGAAACTTCAAATTCTCTCATCTGGAAGGGTCTCCTGAAAGCATGACTCAGGCAACTAGCGTACCAGACTAAAATATTTCATCCCTATATTCGCCACAGGAACCAGCTTTTGAGTCGCCAAGTGAAAATCTTGAAGAGTCTAAAGAAAAAAGTAATGAGATAGTTATGTATAGAGGCCTCAGAAGATTCAATTCAAAAGAAGGTGCTTGAAATGAAATAAAAATGAAACGTGGAGAGTCACCCCATGTTGTGTCTTCCATAGAAGAGAAATTCCGTTCCGACATTGATGATTTGCTTGAAGATAACTTGGAGTTCTGGCTGAAGTTTAGCACCTCGTTTCATCAGATAACAAAGTTTCAGAATTCAGCGCATCACTTGAAGATGGAGCTATCAAAACTCAAGGATAAGAATACTTATGGAATTGAGGGAGCCATAGCCGCACCTCAAATCTCAGAAGCACGACCGATTTACAGACACCTAAGGGAGATACAGACTGATTTAACTGATTTAACTTTGTGGTTGGAGAACAACTCAGTGATGAAAGATGAAATGCAGGGAAGATTTGAGTCTATATTGTCACGGGACTAGAGTTTTGCGGAATAGAAACTTTCCGTGCTGCCTTAAACTATCGCTCTCGCAATAGGCTAAGTAAGCCTTCCTCACAAAGCTAGCTAGAATGCTAAGCTTAGAACCGAACCGAAATGAGAGAGACACACAAAAGAATGGAGAGAAAGCTCTAAACTCTCAATATTGCAAGTATTGCTGGATTTGCTGGATTTGCTGGATGATTACAAATGAGGGGAGGCACCCCTTATATAGCCTTTACAACTCCCCAATGGATGGTGGAGATCAAGCCGTATGATCTAACGGTTATATGCAAAAGTAGAAAGCACAAACACGGATCCCAATTGAGTACACGGATCCCAATTGAGTTCCTTGATTCCCTCTCTTAGTGGGGAACATAGTGGGGAACATAATGGGGAACATGGTCCCTGATTCCCTCCTTGATTAGCTCCTTGATTTCCTCCTTGATTCCTTCCTGGATTCCCTCCTGGATTCCCTCTAAAGGTGGGGAACATATTCCTTGATTTGGGGGACGGGTCCCGCACGAAGCCGAATGACGCGTAGTCTGATTTTCGGTCGTGACATTCTCCCCCACCAAACTCGACAACGTCCTCATTGTGTGCTGCCTCAAGAACTCGTTGATTTCATCTTGGTACTGCCAAATATCGAAATCTTTATCCCAGCTTGTCTCGCTAGGAGGGTCGCCTTTCCATCGAACCAAGTACTCCACATGGTTCATGTGCTTCCCACTCTTTTGCACCACCCGCCTTGATAAGATCTCATCAAGCTTCTTATCATGGGCATTGGTCACAGCTGTGGGAGCTCTCTTGGACTTCCCCCTCTCCGGATCTTCCGTGTCTGCTTGGAATGGCTTCAGTAAGCTCACATGGAAGACAGGATGGAACTCCAATCTTGGTGGTATTTCCAGCTTGTATGATACCTTGCTGATCCTCTTCAACACCTTGAAAGGACCCTCGTATCGTCGCACTAGCCCTTGTGCAACTTGGCAAAAACTCGGCTTTGATGAGGCATCAGCTTCACCAACACAAGATCTCCTTCATCAAACTCCAAGGGTTGCCTCTTTGTATCTACCCCTTTTTCTTTCCACTTTGCCTCCTTGGACAATTGCACTCTTGCAATGTCCTTCTGCTTGTCACACTCCTTGACAACGCGGTAGGAGGATGGATTCAGCCCTTGCTTCACTTGTTCTGCCATGGCCTGAACTTGGGGTTTTTGTTTCATACCCCTTTGGATCCTTTCCAGCAAAGGACTCTCCGGTTGGCTGATGGCTGCAAGTGTTTTTGTCTTCAGCTCCTTCTCTCGACCAACAGGCACCACGCAACACTGGCTCCCTTCCGAAAGTATAAGGATGTTGGTGCAAGACACTGGGACTGCTCTCGTCTGATCCAGGAATTGCATTCCTAACACAATCGGAAAGTCATCCATAGGAACAATGGAGAAGTCAAGTTTACCTTTCCATTCTCCCATTTGTAGCTCGACCCATCGGGCTACTCCAAAGATTGGCTGAGCTTTGGTGTTCACCGTCTTCAGCCACCCTTTCTCCTCTCGGAACTTGATGCCAAGTCTTTGTGCTTCCTCCTTCTTCATGAAGTTGTGAGTAGCACCAGTATCGATCAATGCACGGGACTCCCTCCCTTGCACGATGGGTCTAGCAAATATTCTCCCAGCTTGCTCCACCTTGGAATCTTTGATTGAGGCTTTAACAGCACTCAACAGTTGCATGGAACTCATCCTTGGTGAGTCCATCTCTTCGGCCTCCGTGACCATGGCTGCCAGTTTTTTCCTCATCGGGCAATCCACAGCTTTATGCGGCCCCTCGCATAAAAAATAAGAGAGCTTGGGTCTCTCACCCTTGCCTCGATTTTCACCTCCCCCTTGTGTGGGTTTGGCTGCACGGAAGGACTTGAAGGACTTGAAAGGCTTGTCCTTCCACTCCTTGGCTTCATGGACTGCTCCCCCACCTTTAGCCTTGTAGTCGTGGAAACTCTTAGGCTTAGGTGGGTCTGAACCCTCGGGCTTCCACTCGAATTCTGCCAAGGATTCAGCCTCGGTGATCACATCGTTGAGCTCCTTGACATTGCGTCGATGAAGCTCCAGCTTGGCCCAACTTTGTAGGCCTCCCAGAAACATGTATATGGCCTCCGTCTCGGGCATGTCTGGGATCTCCAATAAGACTTCCGTGAACTCCTTCAAGTAGTCTCGGATGTCGTCCTTGTGGGACAACTTGCGAAGCTTCTCCTTTGCTTCTAGCTCCACATTTTTCGATGAGAATTGTGCTCTCAGGAGCCTTTTGAAATCTGCCCACGTCTCCAACTACAAGGTGCCACGCTCGATTTGAGCATGCTTCATCCTCCACCAGGTTGTGGCACTGTTGGTTAGATACAATGGGGCTTGGGAAAGTCGATCTCTATCACTCTCCATGCCCACCACTTGAAAGTATTGTTCAAGGTTGAAAAGGAAGTTGTCCACTTCCATGGCATTCCTCGTCCCACTAAATGGCTTTGGCCTTGGGACATCCAGATTCAGCTTGGGCTTCGCAATCCCTTGCTCAATGCCCTTCTTGCAATCTTTCCTGATTTCAACCAAGTCATCCTTAAATAAAGAGATCTCAGCAAGAAGATTTACCTTGAAATAATCTAACTCTTGCCTCCAAGAGTTGATAGCAATAAGGGCGCCTTGCATCTCCTCACGAAGCTCATTTACGTCCCCTGAATCAAGCTCGCTTATGCGTTGGCCATACTCCTCAAGCGTATCTTTGTCATCGGCAACCTTCACCTCCACATGAGTGATCCTTGCCCCCAATGATGACAGATGATCAATAGCCTTCATTCTCTTATTATTTGGTTTGGGAGCACGTTGGGGTAGTCTCCCCTCACGGACCTCCTCTACCTCCTCTTCAATATGGATGTTGGCATTAGAAGTAGTAGGCATCTCCATTTCTCTCTCAAAGGATTGAGCCATAGCTCCACTACCAACTGTCACGGGACCAGAGTTTTGCGAAATAGAAACTCTCCGTGCGGCCTTAGACTATCGCTCTCGCAATAGGCTAAGTAAGCCTTCCTCACAAAGCTAGCTAGAATGCTAAGCTTAGAACCGAACCGAAATGAGAGAGATACACAAAAGAATGGAGAGAAAGATCTAAACTCTCAATATTGCAAGTATTGCTGGATTTGCTGGAAGATAGTGGGGAACATAATGCTGGATGAGTACACGGATCCCAATTGAGTTCCTTGATTCCCTCTCTTAGTGGGGAACATAGTGGGGAACATGGTCCCTGATTCCCTCCTTGATTCCCTCCTTGATTCCCTCCTGGATTCCCTCTAAAGGTGGGGAACATATTCCTTGATTTGGGGGACGAGTCCCACACGAAGCCGAATGACGCGTAGTCTGATTTTCGGTCGTGACAATATGCAACATTCAGGAGGAGATATCGAAAATCTCCAATGCAAGTTGCAGAGGCGACGAGCCAGACCTATCTGTATACCAGGCTGCTAAATTTCAAGGAGAGATTCTGAACATGAAACAGGAAAATAAGAAAGTAGATAATCAGCTGCATGCCGGTCTAGAACGAGCAAGTGTATTGGATCAGCAAACCGGTTGGGATCGTTGCCTGCCATTGGCAGAATTTTCTTACAAAAATAGCTTTCATGTAAGCATCGATATGGCACCCTATGAAGCACTATATGGGGGACGTTGCAGAACCCCCATTTGCTATAATGAAGTAGGCGAGAGACGCCTAGACAATCCGGAGTTAATTGACCAAGCAATAGAACAATTAAGATTGATTCGACAAAGGCTAAAAGAAGCTCAGGATCGGCAGAAAGGCTACGCCGACAATCGACGAAGAAAGCTGGAATTTGCGGTAGGAGACAAGGTATTTTTGAAAATCGCCCTATGGAAGGGAGTCCTACATTTTCAACAGCGAGGTAAGTTAACACCTTGCTACATTGGTCCATATGACATTGTTGAAAGAATCGTCCCTATTGCATACCGACTTGCACTACCTCCAAATATGGAAAGAATTCACAACGTATTCCACATTACATGCTAAGAAAGTATATGCGAGATCCCGTACATGTGCTTAAGAACCCGCCAGTTGAAGTTGCTGAAGACCTATCCTATCCCGTACAGCCAGTTGCCATACTAGATCGGTCAGTTTGACAGCTTCGCAGTCGAAGCGTGCCTATGATATGAGTTGTTTGGCGTAATGGCCAAATAGAGAAGCAGTCTTGGGAGACTGAGAAGTCTATACGTGCAAAATTTCCTTACTTGTTTGATTAGGTACTTATGTTAAAAATTTCGAGGACGAAATTGTTATAAGGAGGGGAGGATGTAAGACCCCAAATTCTAAGTCCTAGAAGTCCAGAAGCCAGTACAGATGAAAAGACGATTTTTCCCCTGAAGGAAAGGATGTGTGATGGCTGAAATTAGTAAGCTTGTTTAGTAGTTAATTTTGTTTTAAATTCCTTTAGATCTAGGTCCTTATGGATGGCTAATTGCCTTAGAAATCATCCTTAAAGATAGATGGTTGCCTTAGAGATTAAGTCCCTCAAAATATGGAAGATAATTTAAGAGTTTAATTATCTGATAAATTATCTTATTTTGATAAAGTGAGTAAAATTAGTAATCATAATTCTACACTCATTCATTATAAATAGGAAGCCAACCCTACAAAAATCCTTCATAGAAAATTTACAAAATTCGTATGAGCCTAAAACCCTATACCTCCCTATAGCCGCCACAATTCACGGAAATGTTAAAGCAGCATAACTCACTCATCGTTTGTCAGATCCCTGAAAATAATAGCTTGTTCGAAAGAACTATTCATTCTTTTTCCAACCATCTTTGATTTTCTGTCAGGAGGTTAGTATTTCTTTCTCAAAGTTCAAGTTGAAATTCGGCGGCACTGCCAAATCTTCTTGAAATTCAGAATAGCATAACTCTTTCATCGTTTGTTATATCTCTGAAAATAATAGCTTGTTTGAAAGCTCTCTTCATTCTCTTTCCAAATTTTTTTTTATTTTTTTCAGAATATTAGTATTTCTTTGTCTAATGATAACTTGAAAATTGGCGGCGCATTTAGGTTTTTGCCAAATCTTTTTAAATTTCAAAATAGCATAACTTTCTAATCGTTTCTCAGATCCTTACAAATAATAGCTCATTGAAAAGCTCTTTCCATCTTTTTTCAAATCATATATGTTTCGAAATTTTTATATAAATATTTTCTTATTTAAGGTTAAGTCGAAATCGTCCTATGCCCTACTTTTAGCGATAAGATTTGCATAGTTAATTGAAATGGTAAATTCAGGTTGAATTTTGTTAACTTCCTGGCTTTCACATCACACATCCAAGGGGGAGGCAGCTGCAACGTCTGATCATTCATTTTCTGATAGGTTTGGTGAGTAATGTTGGTAAGGAAATAGGGAATTCAGTTGATTATTCAATATGCATGCTTAGTTTGTTTTCATCTTTGCCTGGTGATATTATAGGTGGTTCGGATTTAATTAGAAAAAGAAAAGGAGTAGCTTCTTGTTCAGAGACAAGAGAGGTAGGATCTACGCCTCATCGGTTTCTCCAGAGACCCCTGTTATTTTCTTGGTATTTTTGTTAACTGCCCTTGTTGTAATGCATGCGATTGGATTATAGGGTGAGAGTATGAAATTCAAAATGAGATATGGATCTCATAGGCTATATTAGGTATTGAGTGCCTGAATTGTATATGTTATGTGAATTTAATATGCTGACTGTGTTCTGACATGATTGAGGATACCCTGTTATGGTATTATACTTTGTACTTGCCTGTGTGTGCTTGTACGTGTTTATGTGTCAGGATCCTGTTCCGGTGGCCATTCAGGATAAGCACTAATGCTCCTAAGGAGAGGAGAGATTCTCACTGGTATGGGAGTTGTATGGGCGGCAAAACTAAGTAAGAGCTCATTGGAGGTCTGGTCCTTGTGTGGCCGGAACCCTGTCCTTGTGTGGCATGAAGCCCTTATCCTAGTGTGGTTTGGGGTGCCCAAGTCCGTGTGTGGCTTGGGAAGACTTGTCCATGTGTGACAAGATGACTTACTAGGCTTACTGATTAGTTTGTGTGTTAACCGTTTATCCTTTGTGCAGTGAACCGTGGACAACACAGGTGGAAGGGGATGGCCTTTCTTCTTCATTGCCGAGAGCAATTTGATGTGTTTCACCTACATATGCACTTCTTAACTTTCGGAAGTGTTTGTAGTCCTCCCTCAGACATAGATTCAGCCCTAACCTTTTCATTTGCTTCTAGAATTGTGTGATCCCCTTTAGTTGTTTAGGATTGATTTAATGTAAATTGGGAGATTTGTGTTTAGGGTTTCTACAGATCTTATGATGCTTTGACCCTACTGAGATTCTTGTAATCTCATACCGTTGTTGTTTACCCTTTTTCAGGCTTAGGTACATCCACTATTCGTGGTACCAGTGTGTGAGATCAAGGCTGCACGGCGGGGCCATATCGCATCACATTTGCATACTTGTTACTTGCGTATATAACATAAATAATTGGGCAACTTTCTGGTTTATTTTAAGCACCTTTCTTTGTTTGCTATTTCTGAAACTTGTTGAAAGATTTCTTGCTGGTTATTTGGAACCCTATGGGACTTGTGTGTTATGAACCCAATGAATTAATTTAAGACTTCCACTGATGTTTTTGTTTACTCCGTATGATACCAGAATATGTGTCCAATAGCATGCTCTAATTGTTGATAAGCAATAAGATTAACAAGCTTAAAATCAGAAATTTATGATTAGCCTGGTGAGATTCAAATATATCTTAGGTGTCATTTAGGCTTATTTGGGTTTTCACGCGGTAATGACCTTAATCGGAGCAATTATGAATAGTTAGGAACTAGGGTCGTTACAGAAAATATAGAAAATTCGTCTAACCAAAACCCCTACACCTCCCTATTGCTACCGAAATCTACTTGAACTTTAAAATAACATAACTCTCTCATCGTTTGTCAGATTCTTACAAATAATAGCTTGTTGGAAAGTTCTTTTCGTCCTCTATCCAACCATTCTTGGGTTTTTCTCTGGAGATTAATTTTTCTTCGTCATAATTTAGGTTTCAAAATTTTGTGACTCTGCCTTCAATTGATTTCTGTTGTTGTTCCTCTGGTTTGTATGATTGTTTTACATCATTTCATGATGTAAAATCATGAATTCCTCCTATGAATCTTTCCTATACATGAAATCAGCATACCCTACCTTTGCATTATTTGTTGCCTATCTTGATCAATTGATTAACTTATTGGATTCTAATCTTGTTTCTTTTGGTTGTACATATTACAAACACCTAATATTTCCTTGTTAATATGAAATTGCAACCCTATTACCTTGTATGCATGAAATCGCAATTTGTCTTGTGCCCTATTCTTAGTGCCGAAATTTGCATAGTTAATTGGGATGGTAATTCAGGTTGAATCTTGTTAAGTTATTGGCTATCACATCATACATCCAAAGGGAAGGCACCTACGACATCTGATCACTAGTTTTCGATAGGTTTGGTGAGTGGAATTGGTAAGGAAATAGGGTATTGAATTGGTTATTAAGTATGCATGCTTAGTTTGGTTTAGTCTTTGCCTTATGATGTTATAGGTGGTTCAGATCGCTTGAATAAAGGCAAAGGAATAGCTTCTTGTTCAGAGACAAGAGAGGTAGGATCTATGCCTCATCGATTTCTTCAGAGATCCTTGTCGTTTGCTTCTTAATTTTGGTACCTACATGTATGATAAGTGCATGAGCATATGTTGTAGTGAGTATGCTAGAATTGTGGATCAATGTGTGATCTTCCAAGCTATACCAAACCTTTGAGTTAGGTTATGAGTGTTTTATTTGCATGTGTTATGTGCATTGAACATATTGTTTGTGTTCTGACATGATTGAGAATACCCTATTGTGGTATTATGCTTTGTGCTTGCCTGTGTGTGCTTGTATGTGTTTGTGTGTCAGGATCCATTTCCGGTGGCCATTCTGGGTAAACGCTGATGCTCCTGGGAGAGGAGAGGTTCTTACAAGTATAGGAGTCGTATGGGTGGCAATCCCTAGCATGTACACGCTGGATGCCTGGTCCTTGTGTGGATAGACTCCTTGTCCTTGTGTGGCTAGACGCCTTGTCCTTGTGTGGCAAGATGCTCATATCCTTGTATGGTTTGGATGCTCTTATCCTTGTGTGGTTTGGATGCCCTTGTCCTTGTGTGGCTTGGAGCCCTTGTCCTCATGTGACAAGATGAATAGGCTTGCTGATTAGATTGTTTGCTAACCTCTTTTACCCTTTGTGAAGTGAAGCTTTAGACAACAAAGATGGAAGGGAATGGCTTTTTCTGTTGATAGGATTGATTGATGACTTACCTGCATGTATACTTCTGATTTTTGGAAGTGTTTGCTATCTACCCTCAACCTTAGTTTTGGCCCTAACCTTGGATTGATTCTTGAATTACGTGATACCTTTAGATGTGTAGGGATGATCTGATATTGTTTGAGAGATGTTTGTTTAAGATTTCTGTAGATATTATGATGCTGCAACCCTTTTGATATTCTTGTGATCTCATCCTGTTGTTTTTACCAATTTTTCAGTCTTAGGTACATTAGCTGTTCATGGTACCAATGTGTGAGAATCAATGTAACGGCCCCAATTCCTACCTATTAATATTTGCTCCAATTAAGGTCATTACTACCGTGAAACCCAAACAAGCCCAATGACACCTAGGACCTATCTAAATCTCACCAGGCTTACTCACTAAGTTTTTGACTGTTAGCATGTTCATTCTACATGTTTAATAATAGTTGGAGCATGATATTGGACAATCATTCTGGTATCATACGGAGTGAGTAAAAACATCAATGAAAGTCTTTCAATTAAATCACAGGATTCATAACACACAAGTCCCATAAGGATCCAAATAACTAGCAAGAATTCCTCCAACATAGTCGAAAATAACAAGCGAAGAAGAAATCTTAAAATAAACCAGAAACTAATCCAATTTTTATTCAAGTTAAATGTACAAGTAATCAAGGAAAAGGTATGCAAAAATGATGCGATATCCCCCGCCGTACAGCCTTGATCTCACACACTGGTACCACGAGCAATGAATGTACCTTAGCCTGAAAAAAATGGTGAAAACAACGAAATGAGAATAAAAGAATCTCAGTAGGGTGACAAAATTATATGATTTGCAGAAACCATAAACATAAAACTCCCAAATAACATCGGATCATTCCTACGCAACTAAAGAGATTCATGCAATTCAAAGATTCAATCAAAAAGGGTATGGCCGAATCTAAGGATGAGGGGGGACTACAAACAATTACGAAAAGTATCAGAAGCACACAGGCAGGCAGAACTCATCAGATTGTTCTCGGCAATGAAGAAGAAAAGGCCATTCACTTCCACCTGTATTGTCCAAGGCTTACTGCACGAAAGGTAATTGGTTAACACACAAGCTAGTTAGCAAGCCTATTCATCTTGCCACACAAGGACAAAACATCCCAAGCCACATAAGGACAAGAGCATCCCAAACCACACAAGGACAAGGGCATCCTAGACCACACAAGGATAAGGGCTTCCAAAACCATACAAGGATAAGGGTTTCCTACCACACAAGGACAGGGCTTCTGGCCACACAAGGACAAGACATCCAGCGAGCTCTTGCTGGGATTTGCCACCAATATGATTCCCATACTAGTAAGAACCTTACTTCACACTAAGAGCATCAACGCTTACCCCGAATGGCCACCAGAAAAGGATCCTGACACACAAACACGTACAAGTACACACAGGAAAGCACAAAGCACAAAACCATAACAGGTATTCTCAATTCTGTCAGATCACATTTAGCATGTTCAATACACATCAAACATGCAATCTAGGCATTTCTAACCTACTTTAAAGGACTCGGTATAGCCTAGAAACTCCTCGATTCAATCTGCAATTCAAGCATGGATTAATTAATATAAATGCGCATACAGTTTGACAATCATAAGTATCGAAATCAATTAAGCAAATAACGAGGTATCTGGAGAAACCGATGAGACATAGATCCTACCTCTCTTGTCTCTTAACAAGAAGCTATTCCTTTTCCCCTACTAGATACTTTCGAACCACTTAAGTCATCATTAGGCAAAGAAATAAAAAACACTAAACGTGCATATGCAATAACCAAGTAAAATACCCTATTTCCTTACCAATTCCACTCACCAAACCTATCAGAAACCAGTGATCAGAGGCCGCAGGTACCTCCCCCTTGGATGTGTGATGTGATGGCCAAGAACTTAACAACAATCAACCTGAATTATCATCCCTAATTAATATGCAATTTTTGGCACTACGAATAGGGCAATAGGGCAAGTTATGATTTCTTATTAACAAGTTGTAGGAATTGCGATCTCATGTTAACGAGGAAGGATTAAGGGTTTATAACATGTATAATCGAAAGAAACAAGATCAGAATCCAATAGGTTAATAAATTGATCAAGATAGGAAACAATAGGGTAGTAGGGCAAAGGTAGAGCATATAGATTTCATGTATAGAAAAGATTAAAAGGATGAATTCACGATTGTTCACTATCAATGGATATTAAACAATAATACGAATAAAGGTAACAACATCAGAGATCAATCAAAGGCAGTATTATACAAATACTAAAACCTAATTCCGCCGCTGATTTTCAACATATCTTTTGACAAAGAAATACTAATTTCAAAACAAAAAAAAGTATGGTTGGAAAAAGGATGAAGAGAGATTTCTAACAAGCTATTATTTGTAGGAATCCGACAAACGATGAAAGAGTTATGCTACATTGAACTTCACGAAGATTTTAACAGTTTGGCCAAGTTTCGACTTATCTTTTGACAAAGAAATACAAACGTCAAAACTACAAAGGAAAAGTTTTTGAAAAGAGGATAAAGAGAGCTTTCCAAAAAACTATTATTTTCAGGAATCCGAAAAATGATGAAAGAGTTATGCTACATTGAAGTTCAAGAAGATTTTGGCAGTTTCGTCGAGTTTCGACTTGTATTATGAGGAAGAAATACTAACCTCCTGACAAAAAACCATAGATGGTTGGAATGAGGATGAAGATAAATTTCCAACAAGCTATTATTTTCAGGAATCTGACAAAACAATGAGAGAGTTATGCTGGTTTAAGGTTTCATCAAATTTTGGGGAGGTGTAAGGGTTTTAGGTTATACGAGTTTTGTGTGTTTTCTATGAACGATTTTTGTGGGGTTGGCTTCCTATTTATAATGGATGGGAATGGAATTAAGATTACTAGGTTAAAGGCTTTATTAAAGTAAGATAACTATCAGATTTAAATTCTATAATTATTCCTTTTTAATTTTTGGGATTTTAATTCCTAAGGTGATTATCAACTGATCAAGAACCAAATTAAAGGGAATTAATATCATAAATAATTACCAAACATTTCTTACCAATTTTTTCAATCACACATCCTTTTATTCTGGGGTAAAATGGTCTTTTCACATGCACTGGCTTCTGGATTTCTAAGACTCAAAATTTGAGATCTCACAATCTAGACTGCACCATGGAGCGATATCGCATCACACTTGCATATTTTGGTCTCTTTGGTTGCTTGCGCATACAATATGATAATTGGTCGGACTATTTTTTTTTGGTTTCTCAAGTTTCCTCCTTTTCTTGTTGTTTCCGAACTATGTTGGGGGGTATTTGCTGGATATTTGAATCCTTATGGGACTTATCTGTTATGGATTCATTGATTAAATTTAAAGACTTCCGCTGATGTTTTATTCACTCCGTACTGTACCTGAATATTTGTCCAATATCATGCTTCAAACTTTAAAATCTTAAAGGAATTAACATGCTAAAATCGAAACTAGATGGATAAGCCTTGTGAAATTGAGATAGGTCCTGGTTCGGACTTGTTGGGTTTCATGGCGGTAAGGGTCCAATTAGGAACAAATTTTGGAATATAGGATTTGGGTCCTAACAGGTTTGGTAATGGACCATGGTTTAGGTAATATGATTTATTATATGCTAACCTGTTTGTTGATTTTGTGTTTATAGGTAGGTATATGCACATACACCCACTCACTTAGGAGCTAATAACAAATGTGATATAATGCTAAAAAGGGGTTTATTTTTTAGATTTAGATGATGAAACTGATAGTTTGATTTGTTAGGTGTTTATGTTTGTTCTTATGCCAGATGAATGTTTTCTGTGTTTTCTTTGTTATTACCAAATGCGTGAGTGTGTCCTATGAAAGTCCGGAATGTGTTTGTTGCCAAATAATTGCAATATGTTTTATGATTATTGTCGAATGGATGTTGTTCATGATGCTATACTGCCTAGTGTCCCTATGTGATTCCTATGTTGCCGAATGTAACAACCCCAATTCCTACCTATTAGTAATTGCTCCGACTAAGGTCATTACCGCCATGAAACCCAAACAAGCCCAAAGACACCTAAGACCTATCTGAATCCCACCAGGCTTACTCACTAAGTTTTTGACTTTTAGCATGTTCATTCTACATGTTTAATAACAGTTTGAGCAAAATATTGGACAATCATTATGGTATCATACGGAATGAGTAAAAACATCAGCGGAAGTCTTTAAATTGAATCACAGGATTCATAACACACAAGTCCCGTAAGGATCCAAATAACCAGCAAGAATTCCTCCAACATAGTCGAAAATAACAAGCAAAGGAGGAATCTTAAAATAAACCAAAAAGTAGTCCAATTTTTATTCAAGTTATATACGCAAGTAAACAAGGAACAGGTATGCAAAAGTGATGCGATATCACCCCGCCGTACAGCCTTGATCTCACACACTGGTACCGAAAAGCTCTTGTTTGCAGGAATCCGACAAACAATGAGAGAGTTATGCTGGTTTAAATTTTCAGCCAATTTTGACAGATATAGGGAGGTGTAAGGGTTTCAGACTATACGAGTTTTGTGTGTTTTCTATGAATGATTTTTATGGGGTTGACTTCTTATTTATAGTGGATAGGTATGGAATTAATATTACTACTTTAAATACTTTATTAAAGTAAGATAACTACCAGATTTAAATTCTGTAACTATTCCCTTTTAATTTTAGGGATTGTAATTCTTAAGGTGATTATCAACAAATTAAGAACCAAATTAAAGAGAATTAATTCCAGAAATAATTACCTAACATTCATTACCAATTTTGGCCATCACATATTCTTTTCTTCAGGGTAAAAATGGTCTTTTCACTTGCACTAACTTCTGGATTTCTAGGACTCAAAATTCGGGGTCTCACAGCCTCCTCTCCTTATAAGAATTTCGTTCTCGAAATATTAGCACACATATCTAAACAAACAAGTAAGGAAATTTTGCACGCATAGATTTCTTAGTCTCCCAAGACTGTTCCTCAATTTGGCCATTATGCCAACAACTCGTACCATAGGCACGTTTCGACTACGAAGCTGTCGAACTGACCGATCTAGTATGGCAACTGGCTCTATTGGATTGTGTAACGACCCTAATTCCTAACTATTCTTAATTGCTCCAATTAAGGTCATTACCGCCGTGAAATCCAAAGTAAGCCTAAATGACACCAAAGACCTATTAGAATTCCACAAGGCTAATCATAAACTACTGATTTTTAAGCTTGTTTATTTTTTTGCTTATCAATCAATTGGAGCATGATATTGGACACATATTCTGGTAACATACGGAGTAAATAAAACATCAGCGGAAGTCTTAAATTAGTCCATTGGGTTCATAACACACAAGTCCCATAGGGATCCAAATAAACAACAAGAAATTTTCCAACAAGTTTCGGAAATAGCAAGCAAAAGAGGGTGTTTAAATTAAACCAGAAAGTTTCCCAATCATATGTTATATGCGCAAGTAACAAGTTTTAAAATGTGATGCGATATCGTCCCGTCGTGCAGCCTTGATCTCACACAATGGTACCACGAACAGTGAATGTATCTAAGCCTGAAAAATGGTAAAAACAACGGTTTGAGATTACAAGAATCTCAGTAGGGTCACAGCATCATAAGATCTACAGAATCCCTAAACACATAAGATCATTCCTAAACAACTAAAAAGGGATCACGCAATTCATAAATCATTCATAAGGGTTAAGGCCGAATTAATGGCTGAGGGAGGACTACAAACACTTCTGAAAGGTCAGAAGTACACAGGCAGGTGAAACACATCAGAATTGCCCTCGGCAATGAATAAGAAAGGCCATCCCCTTCCACCTGTGTTGTCCAAGACTTACTGCACAAAAGGTAGATGGTTAACACGCAAACTAAATAGTAAGTCTTTCATCTTGTCTACGTCATTGACAAGTCGACTAGTCTCACACGGACAAGTCCTCCCTGGTCACATACCTACCAGGGCATCCCAGGTCACATACCTACCAGGGCTTGCTGCTCGACTAGTC
The DNA here is from genome assembly GCA_019739055.1 of Passiflora organensis. Classification (NCBI taxonomy): domain Eukaryota; kingdom Viridiplantae; phylum Streptophyta; class Magnoliopsida; order Malpighiales; family Passifloraceae; genus Passiflora; species Passiflora organensis. The sequence continues at coordinate 166,487 of JAEPBF010000234.1, forward strand.
ACACACTGACAAGTCTTCCCTGGTCACATACCTACCAGGGCATCCCAAATCCCGCAAGATAAGGGCTTCCTGTCCCGCAAGACAGGGATCCGGCCCCCCAAGGACAGATATCCAGCGCTAGCTTGCTGGTTCACCTCCCATACAACTCCCACAAATCGGTAAGAACCTCTCCTCTCCCTAGGAGCATCAGTTCTTACCCTGCGAGGCCACCAAAACAGGATCCTGACACACAAACACGTACAAGCACACACAGGCAAGTACAAAGCATAATACCACAACAGGGTATCCTCAATCACGTCAGGAAACAATCAACACATCCAATTCATATAACAATAGCATCCCAGGCACTCAATTCCTAACTCAGGGGTTCGATACAGCCTAGGAGATTCATATCTCATTCCAAATTTCATATTCACACTCTACAATCCAATCACAAACAATACAACAAGGGCAGGTAACAAAAACATCAAGAAAAGAGTAGGGGTTTCTGGAGAAACCGATGAGGCATAGATCCTACCTCTCTTGTCTCTGAAAAATATGCTACTCCTTTGCCTTTATTAGGTAAAACCAAACCACCTATAATATCACCAGGCAAAGACAAGAACAAACTAAGCATGCATATTCAATAGTCAATTGAATACCCTATTTCCTTACCAATACCACTTACCAAACCTATCAGAAAACCAGTGATCAGACATTCCAGGTGCCTCCCCCTCGGATGTGTGACGTGATAGCCAAGAACTTAACAAGAATCAACCTGAATTTACCATTCCAATTAACTATGCAAATCCTGTCGCTAAAAGTAGGGCATAGAACGATTCGTCTCAACCTGAAACATGGAAATATTTACATCCAAGCTTCTATTTATATATGGTTAGAAAGAGGATGAAAATATCTTTCCAACGAGATATTATTTACAAGATTCCAATGAACGAGTAGAACGTTATGCTATTTTGAAGTTCAAGAAGATTTGGCGAAAACCTAATTCCGCCGCAGATTTTCAAAGTAACTTTAGACAAAGTAATACTAACCTCCTGACGCAAAACAAAAGATTATTGGAAAGAGGATAAACAGAGCTTTCCAACAAGATATTAGTCGAAGAGATCCAACGAACGATGAGTGAGTTATGCTGTTTTGAAGTTTCCGCGAATTATGGTGGCTATAGGGAGGTATAGGGTTTTAAGCCGATACGAAATTTGTAGGTTTTCTATGAATAATTCTTTGTGAGGTTGGCTTCCTATTCATAATGAATGGGTATAGAATTATGATTACTACTTTAATCACTTTATCTAAATAGTATAATTTACTAGATAACTAAACTCTAAACTCTTTAATTATCTTCCCCTATCTTTAGGTACTTTCATCTCTAAGACAATTATCTATCTATAACGACAATCTCTAAGGAAATTATCAACCTATAAGGACTTAGATCTAAAGGAATTTAAAACAAAATTAACTACTAAACAATCTTACCAATTTCGGCCATCACACATCCTTTCCTTCAGGGGCAAAATTGTCTTTTCACCTGCACTGGCTTCTGGACTTCTAGGACTCAAAATCCGGGGTCTTACAGATAGGATAGGTCTTCAGCAACTTCAACTGGGGTTTCCTCAAGCACGTGAACAGGGTCATGTACATACTTTCTCAACAATGAAACGTGAAACACGTTGTGAATTCTTCCCATACTTGGAGGTAAGGCAAGTTGGTATGCAACAGGGCCAATTCTTTCAACGATGTCTTATGGATCAATATAGCGAGGTGCTAGCTTACCTCGCTGCTGAAAATGAAGGACTTCTTTCCATGGAGCGACCTTCAAAAACACTTTGTCACCTACCACAAAATTCAGCTCCCTTCATCGATTGTCAGCATAGCTTTTCTGCCAATCCTGAGCTGTTTTTAGCCATTGTCAGATCAAGTTTAACTACTCTGTTGCTTGATCAATCAATTCCGGATTGTCTAGGCGTCTTTCACCTACTTCATTCCAGCAAATGGGAGTCCTGCAACGTATCCCATATAATGCTTCATAAGGTGCCATACCGATGCTTACATGAAAACTATTGTTGTAAGAAAATTCTGCCAACAACAGGCATCGATCCCAACTGGTTTGCTGATCCAACACACTCGCTCGTAGCATGTCTTCGAATGTTTGAATCATCCTTTATGATTGACCATCGGTCTGAGGATGAAATGCTGTAATGAATGAAATTCAATTTTGAAACCAGCAAAATTTTGAATTTCTCTCAAAATCGTGAGGTGAAACGAGGGTCACGATCTGAAACGGTGGAAACTGGCACTCCATGCAATTGAACAATCTCATCTAAGTAACGAACAACCAATTTTTCAGGTGTATCTGTCACACGTATAGGAAGGAAGTGTGCAGATTTCGTCATTCGGTCTACGATCACCCAAATGGCATTGTATCCTCGTTGTGACCTAGGCAAACCAGGCACAAAATCCATTGTGATATGCTGCCACTTCCATTTTGGAATTGCAAGTGACAGAAGTAGTCCAGCGGGTCGTTGATGTTCAATCTTTACTTGTTTACATACGAGGCATCGAGCAACGAACTCAACAATGTGGCATTTCATGTTTGGCTACCAATACTGCTCTTTCAAATCTCGGTATATCTTAGTGCTTCCCGGATGGATAGCGAACTTCAAACTATACGCCTCCGATAGAATAAGGTTATGAATATCAGTATCTTGTGGAACACATACCTGGCTTCTGAAGACAAGGACTTTGTCATCTCCTATTTTGAAATCACAAACTATGGCATCAACACCATCAGAACATTGTGTGACGAACCCAATTCCTAACTATTACTATTTGCTTCGATTAAGGTCATCACCACCGTGAAACCCAAATAAGCCCAAATGACACCTGGAGCATGATATTGGACAAATATTCTGGTAACATATGGAGTGAATAAAACATCAACGGAAGTCTTTAGATTAAATCATTGGATTCATAACACACAAGTCCCATAGGGATCCAAATAAGCAGCAAGAAATCCTCCAACATATTTCGGAAATAGCAAGCAAAGAAGGGTTCTTAAAATAAACCAGAAAGTAGCCCAACCATTCATGATATATGCGCAAGTAAACAAGGAATAAGTATGCAAATGTGATGAGATGTCACCCTGCCGTGCAGCCTTGATCTCACACAATGGTACCACGGACAGTGCATGTACCTTAACCTGAAAAATAGTAAAACAACGATATGAGATTACAAGAATCTCATTAGATTCACATCATCATAAGATCTGTAGAAACCCTAAACAGAAATCTCCCAATTCATATTAGATCATTCCTAAACAACTAAAGGGGATTACGCAATTCAATAACCAATTAAATAAAGGTTATGGCCGAATCTATGATTGAGGGAGGATTACAATCACTTCCAAAAAATCAGAAGTATACAGGCAGGTCGAACTCATTAGATTGCTCTCGAAAATAAAGAAGAAAGGCCATCCCCTTCCACTTGTGTTGTCCTGTCCATGGCTTACTGCACAAAAGGTAAATGGTTAACACACAAGCTAATCAGTAAGCCTATTCATCTTGCCACACAAGGACAAGTCGTCTTGCCACAAAAAGACAAGTCTTCCCAAGCCACACACAGACTAGAGCATCCCAAACCACACAAGCATAAGGGCTTCCTGCTACACAAGGACAGGGTTCCGGTTACACAAGGACTAGAAATCCAGCGCGCGCATGCTAGGGTTTGCCACCCATACAACTCCCATACCAGTAAGGTATAGGACAATTTCGACTTCAAGCATAGAAAAGTTTAAAAGAAGGAAATTCATGATCATAATCATGAATAGATGCTAAGCAATCATAAGAACACACAAAACGACAAAAGAAATCAACCGAAGACAAAAACTGTATAAATCTAAAAACCTAATTCCCTCGCCGATTTTCGACATAACCTTAGACAAAGAAATATTAATGTCCAAACAGGAAAACATATATGTTTGGAAAGAGGATGAAAAGAGATTTCTAACAAGCTATTAGTTTTAGAGATACAACAAACAATGAAAGAGTTATGCTATTTTGATGTTCAAGAAGATTTGGCAGTTCCGCCGAAAACCTAATTCTGCCACCGATTTTCAACTTATCTTTTGACAAAGAAATACAAACGTAAAAAAAAAAAAATTTTTGGAAATAGGTTGAATAGACCTTTTCAAGAAGCTATTATTTTCAGGAATTTGATAAATGATGAAAGAGTTATACTACATTGAAGTTCAAGAAGATTTGGCAGTGCCCCCGAATTTCAACTTATCTTTAGAGAAAGAAATAGTAATCTCCTGATGAAAACCAAAAGATGGTTGGAAAGAGGATGAAGAGAGATTTCCAACTAGCTATTACTAGCAAGAATCCAAGCAATGATGAGAGTGTTACGCTTGTTTGAAATCCCAGCGGATTTTAACAGAAGTAGGGCGGTGTAAGGTTTTTAGGGTTTGCGAAATTTGTGTACTTTGGTGTAAAATTTTTATGTGGTTGGCTTCCTATTTATATAGGATGGTTATGGGATTATAATTCTTACTTTAAAGGATTTATTAAAATAAGAACACTATCAGATTTAAATTCTGCATTTATCTTCCCCTATTTTTAGGGATTTAAATTTCTAAGACAATTATCTATCTATAAGGACTTAGATTAAAAGGAATTAAAACTAGAATTAACTACCATACAACTCTTACCAATTTCGGCCATCACACATCCTTTCCTTCAGGGAAAAAATTGTCTTTTCACCTGCACTGGCTTTTGAACTTTTAGGACTCAAAATTCGAGGTATCACAAGTTGCTTCCGAATTTCAATTAGTTTCGGATCCTCTAATTGCTGATTCCGGATTTCCTCAATCAAGGTAGGTGTGACTTCGATTCTTGTCAACAATTAACCAGAATAATCAATGTCAAAATTTACACGATTAATCATCAAATCCAGCAAGATAGGCATGTAATGGGCGCGTATATAGGCCAAAACCGATGTGGAAGGAGGATGAAACCTTCAGCTTAAGGCATCAGCAACAACTTTTCCCTTTCCAGGATGATATTCGATGATTAATTCGTAGTCTTTGATCAGCTCTACCCATCTTCATTGTCTCATATTCAATTCTTTTTGCGTGAGTAAGTACTTCAAGCTTTTGTGATTGGTGAAGATTCGGCATGTCTTGCCGTAAAAGTAATGTCGCCATATTTTCAATGCAAACACCACGGCTGCAAGCTCCAAATCATGTGAAGGATAGTTACTTTCATGCGGTCATAACTGTCAGGAAGCATATGCAACGACTTTTCCGTCTTGCATCAATACACATCCAAGTCCGGATTTCGACGCATCGCTGTAAACCACATACCGCTTTCCTTAAAAAGGTAAAGTAAGGATAGGTGCGGAAACTAACTGGTTTTTCAGTTCTTCAAAATTTCGCTGGCATTTCTCGTTCCACATGAACGGCCTACCCTTGCGCGTCAGTTTTGTCAATGGTCTGGAAAGCGATGAAAAATTTTCCACAAAGCGATGGTAATAACCTTCTAAGCCAAGGAAACTACGAACACAGTCTGCGGGGGTTCCAAAGCAACTACGACTTCAATCTTCTTTGGATCAACTGTCACACCTTGGGTGGAAACAATATGGCCAAGGAAGCCAACTTCGCATAACCAGAATTCACATTTGGAGTATTTTGCGAACAACCGTCGATCCTTTAAAACTTTCAACAGAATCTACAAATGCTTAGCATGCTCCTCTTCTGATTTGGAATATATCAGAATGTCGTCGATGAAAACTATCACAAATTTATCCAGGAACTCATGGAACACACGATTCATCAGGTCGATAAACACGGCTGGTGCATTGGTAAAACCGAATGGCTTAACCAGAAATTTGCAGTGGCCGTATCACGATTTGAATGCGGTCTTTGGAATATCAGTATGACAAACTCGCAATTGATGGTATCCACATCTGAGATCAATATTGGAAAATACGGCTGCACCCTGGAGTTGGTTGAACAAATCAACGATATGTGGGAAAGGGTACTTTTTTTTCACAGTCACACAATTCAGTAGCCGATAGTCGATGCACAATTGTAGCGAACCATCTTTTTTTTTCATGAACAGGACATGTGCTCCCCAAGGTGACACACTTGGTCAAATGAAACCACGATCCAGCTAATCTTCCAATTGCGTTTTTAGTTCTTTCATTTCCGCAGGAGCGATACGGTACGGAGGAATGGAAATCAGATTCGTACCAGGCAGTAACTCAATGCCGAATTCCACTTCCCTTACTGGTGGTAGACCGGCTATATCTTCTGGAACTATTTCTAGAAATTCGTGAACCATTAGGATAGAATCCAGATCCACGGATTTTTTTGAAATATCATGTACGCGCGCGAGGTACGTTGTACATCCTTTGTTGATCAATCGCATCGCATCAAGCCAAGAAATCATACAGTTGGAACAACTCGCCTATCACCTTCAAAACAGTACTCGGCACCATCAGGAAATATGAACCACACACGTTTTGTGAAACACTCTGTTTGGGTTTGATATTTCGCCAGACAGTCCATGCCTAAGATCACATCCAGTTGTTGGATTTCTAATTGAATCAGATCCATTTCAAGTACATTCAGACCGATATGTACCGCACAACCGATGTAGACTAGATTACAAATCAGTTGCTTTACCAATGGAGTTAGAACCACAATAGGAGGAGTCAAAGGAGATAGAGGCCGATCCGTGCTAAGTGCTATCCTTAGACTTACAAATGATTTATTTGCTCCGGGATCTAATGATACTTTAGCACTTTGAGAAAAGACTGAAATAGTACCTGTCACCACATCAGGACCAGCCTCAGCATCAATTAGGGTGAAGAGCCTTGTTGGTCTTGGTTGCGTCTTGCTTGTGGATCCGTTGGGTGGTCCTCCTGGTGCACGTGTTGGTGGCCTGGCGGGGCTGGCATTCCCACCTCAGCCTGTGTTTGGTACACCTATGATTCACCTTGGTTTCAGGCATTCCCTCTGAATGTGTCTCATCTCGCCATAGTTGTAACATCAATGTTGCTGGGAATTCCATGAAGATCCATTGGAATTTGAACCAGGAAAGTTCTTCCTGTTGGTATTTCCATTTCTATTAATTTTTGGAGGATAGGACTTTAAAGAATAGGATCCCGTTCCTAGATTGAACTTCGAATCTCGCCTATAGGATCCGTCATTAGTGGCTGCGGATGGCTTTTTGGTTTGCAAGATCCTTTCGGCTTCTGCTGCAGCAATGATTAGTTCTTGCAAATTCTGCACCAGTGTCATACCTACGATAGTTTTGAGTTCGGTACTTAACCTATCCTGAAATTGTCTTGCAACCTGGTATGGTGAGCGATCCTCTTCAAGTGAAAATCAGGACAATTTCTTTAATGCCTTTTCATATTCCAGCACCAAACGGGTTCCCTGTTCAAGTTTGTAGAAAGCTAGTTGATGCTCGATTTTATGGAATCTCGTATAAAACCTTTCGTCGAATTCTTATCGAAATTCTTCCCATGTAGGCAAACGATCGTCAAATCGCAATCTCACGGCTGTCCAACTTGCGAGGGCTTTCCCTTCAATAGGAAAGTGGTGATGGCAACATTGTCATCATCCGAGATACATAAGAACAAGGATACTCGGCATAAGGTGTCTATCCACTCATGAGCGGCTGCAGCTCCGGCTGAACCATTGAAATCTTTACATCCCAATTGTCGAGCTTCCTTCAACAATTTTGTAATCACGGCGGGAAGTCTCTCGGTTTCCTTAGGATGTACCGGTTGTATAGGTTCAAGTAGAGGAATAGGTTCTTCCACTGGTGCATGTGCAGGAGCATTCTGAAATTACGCCTCTATACGCTACTGATTTACAGCAAGTCCTTGTAATACGTTTAATATTTGACGTATATGCTGGAAAGCAACATACAAATTTTCAGATATCACATTCACACATGCAAAAGTATTCTCGGCAATTACATCAACACTCATATATACTCTCGGAAGTCATCATCAAACATCAAATAAGCATGGATTTACACAACATCCATATTCGGCAATACACATCAGCAATCATATACATATACATTCAGCAATACAGGAGTCAAATAGGGACACTCGGCAGCATGCATAAATCAACACACACATTCTCAACAATGATAAGAAACACAGCAAACACTCACCGAAACATATAATGACATATCAGGCATAAGAATATACATGAACAAACATCACATCAGATTATCATTCCCATCATTTAAATCTTTCAAATCAATCCCATTTTAGCATTAGTTCCCTTTCGGTATTAGGCCTTAAGTGAGTGAGTGTGTGCGTACTACAAACAACAAAATTAACAAATAAGTTAGCATATAACAAATTATTTTCCCTAAACCATGCTCGGCTACCAAACCTGTAACAACCCAAATTCCTACCTATTAATATTTGCTTCGATTAAGGTCATTACCTCGTGAAACCCAAACAAGCTCAAAGACACCTAGGACCTATATGAATCCCACCAGGCTTACTCACTAAATTTTCCACTTTTAGCATGTTCATTCTACATGTTTAATAACAGTTGGAGCATGATATTGGACAATCATTCTGGTATCATACGAAGTGAGTAAAAATATCAGCGGAAGTCTTTGAATTAAATCACTAGATTCATAACACACAAGTCACGTAAGGATCCAAATAACCAGCAAGAATTCCTCCAACATAGTTGAAAATAACAAACAAAGGAGGAATCTTAGAATAAACCAGAAAGTAGTCCAATTTTTATTCAAGTTATATGCGCAAGTAATCAAGGAACAGGTATGCAAAAGTGATGCAATATCGCCTCGTCGTACAACCTTGATCTCACACACTGGTACCACAAGAAGTGAATGTACCTAAGCCTGGAAAAAATGGTGAAAACAAAGGAATGAGATTACAAGAAACTCAGTAGGGTCACAACATCATAAGATCTGCAGAATCCATAAACACAAATCTCCCAAACATAATCTGATCATTCCTACGCATCTAAAGGGATTCATGCAATTCAAAGATTCAATTAAAATGGGTAGGGCTGAATCTAAGAGTGAGGGGAGACTACAAACACTTCCGAAAAGTATCACAAGTACAATGGCAAGCAGAACTCATCAGATTGTTCTGGACAATGAAGAAGAAAAGGCCATCCGTTTCCACCTGTGTTGTCCAAGGCTTACTGCACTAAAGGTAATTGGTTAACACACAAGCTAATCAGCAAGCCTATTCATCTTGCCAAACAAGGAAAAAACCTCCCAAGCCATACAAGGACAAGAACATCCCAAACCACAAAAGGATAAGAGCTCCCCAAGCCACACAAGGATAAGGGATTCCTGCCACACAAGGGCAGTGCCTCTGGCCCCACAAAGACCAGCCATCCAGCTAGCTCTTGCTGGGATTTGCCACCCATATGACTGTCATACTAGTAGAACCTCCCCTCTCACTATGAGCATCAACACTTACCCCGAATGGCCACTGGAAAAGGATCCTAACACAAAAACACGTACAAACACACACAGGCAAGCACAATGTAAAAAACCACAACAGGGTATTCGTAATTCTGTCAGATCACATTCAGCATGTTCAATACTCATCACACAAGCAAACCAGGCATTTCTAACCTACCTTAAAGGGTTCGGTATAGCCTGGAAATTCCTTAATTCAATCCGCAACTGAAGCATGCATTATTTAATATGAATGCGCATACAGTTTCACAATCATAGGTACCGAAATCAAATAAGCAAACAACGGATCTCTGGAGAAACCGATGAGGCATGGATCCTACCTCTCTTGTCTCTGAACAAGAAGCTATTCCTTTTCCCTTACTAGATACTTCTGAACCACCTAAGTCATCACTAGGCAAAGACAAAACAAAATAAACTCAACGTGCATATGCATTAACCAAGTAAATACCCTAATTCCTTACCAATTCCACTCACCAAACCTATCAGAAACCAATGATCAGATGCCGCAGATGCCTCCCCCTTGGATGTGTGATGTGATAGCCAGAAACTTAACGATTCAACCTGATTTACCATCCCAATTAACAATGCAAAGTTCGGCACTAAGAGTAAGGCATAAGACAGTTTTCGACTTCATACATTCAAGGGATGAAATCATAATTGTTCACTATGAATGAATTCTAAACAATCTTATGAATAATGACAACAACATCAGAGATCAATCAAAGACAGAATTATATAAATCTTAAAACCTAATTCCGCCGCAGAATTTTAACTTATCTTTGACAAATAAATATCAACGTCCAAACAACAAAACAAACATGGTTGGAAAGAGGATAAAGAGAGATTTCCAACAAGCTATTATTTTTAGGAATTTGACAAACAATGAAAGAGTTATGCTATATTGAAGTTCAAGAAGATTTTGGCAGTTCCGCCGAGTTTTGACTTATCTTAACCGAAAAAAAATACTAACCTCCTAACAAGAGAACAGAAATAGTTGGAAATAGGATGAAGAGAGCTTTCCAACGAGCTATTATTTGCAGAAATCCGAAAAATGATGAGAGAGTTATGCTGGTTTAAAATTGCAGCCATTTTTTACAGATATAAGGAGGTATAAGGGTTTTAGGCTATACGAGTTTTGTGTGTTTTCTATTAATGATTTTTGTGAGGTTGGCTTTCTATTTATAATGGATGGGTATGGAATTAAGATTACTACCTTAAAGGCTTTATTAAAATAAGATAACTACCAGATTTAATTTCTGTAATTATCCCTTCTTAATTTTAGGGATTTTAATTCCTAAGGTGATTATCAACAAATTAAGAAACAAATTAAAGGGAATTAATACCAGAAATAATTACCAAACATTCCTTACCAATTTCTGCCATCACACATCCCTTTCTTCAGGAGAAAAATAGTCTTTTCACCTGCACTGGCTTCTGGACTTTTATGACTCAAAATTCGGGGTCTCACACCGAATGGATATGAATGTATTTGCTGCTTATTAATCTGTGCTGTTGAGTGTGAATTACATGAGTATGTGTATTACCGAATGCATGTGATTGGTTTGTAAGCCTATTGAAGTATATCCTTATTTTGTTTTGCATGATTGCTGAGTATAACTTGTGTGAATCCATGATTACCGAATGCTTGATGATTGTTGCCGAGTATGCATTTGTATGTACGCATGTGTTTTCCGAAATTTGCATACTTATGTGCATGTGAATTTTATTTTTCCAGCATATGTATATCGTTCGGTGCACGCCTCTCCACCAGGTACCATTTCTTTTCCTAGTGTTTGTTATTTGGTTATGTGTTGAGTAACGATCATGTGCTTGTATAGTATGCAAGGTCAAGTGTACAAAGGGATCGATGGGGTAAGTATGGGGTTCAGGCCGAATATCAACCTATTGAGCAAGATGACTCGAATGCATAAATTGAGCAGGGAGGGCAAGCTGAACCCGAAAACCAACCTAAGGCACCAGCTATTGATCTTGTGATGGCATAAATTCTAAATGTGTTACAAGGAATTGCTGCAAACCAGTAGAGTATAGAGGCACAATTTCAGATACTCCTACACCCGTGCACATGGATTATCCTATTTCTCCACTTGAGCCTGTATAGATGGCACACCTTAAGGAAGTAGAGAGACTTCCTATCATTATTATAAAGCTGTTGAAGGAAGCTCGTCAACTAAGATCTAAAGATTTCAGTGGTTCAGCCAGAGCTGCAGCAGCTCATGAATGGATAGACACCTTATGCCGAGTGTCTTTTTTCTTGCGTATCTCGGATGATGATAAGGTAGACATTGCTACTTTTCTACTAAAGGGAGAAGCCCTACACGGTGGACAGCCATGAGCTTACGATTCAGCGATCGTTTGCTTATGTGGGAAGAATTTCGGTATGAGTTCGACGAGAGATTTTGTACAAGATTCCATAAAAGTGAGCAGTGACAAGCTTTTTGTAAGCTTGAACAGGGCACCTGTTTGGTGCTGGAATCCGAGAAGGCTTTAAGGGAGTTATCCGGATTTTCACCTGAGGAGGATCGTACACCATACCAACTTGCAAGACAATTTCAGGATGGGCTGAGTACAAAACTCAAAACCATCGTTGGTACCATGCCGGTGCAGAATTTCTAAGAACTAATTGTTGCTGTAGCTGAAGCTGAGAAAATTATGCAAAGGAAAAAGCCATTCGCAGCAACTGGTAGCAGATCCTTTATGCAAGATTTGAAGTTCAATCGGCATACGGGACCCTATCCTTTGAGGTCCTATCCTCTGAAAAATGATAGCAATGGAGGTAACAACAAAAAGAATTTTTCTGGTTCGAATTCCAATGGATCTGTATGGAATTCTCAGCATTGTCGAAGTTACAATTGTGGCAAGATGAGGCATATTCACAGGGAATGCCCGAAACCTAGGTGTATCATAGGCACACCAAATGCATGCTGAGGTGGGTATGCCAATCCAACCAAACCATCAGCATACGCACCAGGAGGACCGTTAAATGGATCCACGAGTAAGGCACAACCAAGACCAATGAGGCTATTCACCCTCACTGATGTCGAGGCTAGCCCTGATGTGGTTATATGTACTATTTCAGTCTTTTCTCAAAATGCTAAAGTGTTGTTACATCCCAGAGCAAACAGGTTATTTATAAGTCCAAGGATAGCACTTAGCACGGATCGGCCTATGTCTCCTTTGTCTCCTCCTATTATAGTTCTGACTCCTATAGGAGAGCAACTGATTTTTGATCTAGTTTACATCGGCTGTGATGTACGTTTGGGACCAAACGTACTTGAGGTGGATCTATTCCAATTGGACATCCGAGAGCTGGATGTGATCTTAGGCATAGATTGTTTAGCGAAGTATCAAGCCTGTATAGAGTGTTTCACCAAGCATGTGCGGTTCACTTTTCCTGATGGTGCCGAGTACTGCTTTAAAGGTGATAGACGAGTTGTTCAAGCCTGAATGATTTCCTGGTTTTATGTGAAACGATTAATCAGAAAGGGATGTATAGCGTACCTCGTGCATGTACATAACGTTTTTAAAGAATCCTCAGATCTACATTTTATTCCAGTGGTTCACGAATTTCCAGATATATTTCCAAAAGATTTAGCCGGTTTGCCACCAGCAGGGGAAATGGAGTTCGACATTGAGTTAGGTCCTGGTACAAATCCAATTTCCATTCCTCTGTGTCGTATGGCTCCTACGAAAATAAAAGAATTGAAAATGCAATTGGAAGATTTGTTGGATTGTGGTTTCATCAACCTAGTGTGTCACCATGGGGAGAACCTGCCTTATTTGTAAAGAAGAAAAATGGTTCACTGCGACTGTGCAACGACTATCAGCAGTTGAATCATATGACCATAAAGAATAGGTACCTTTTCCTGCGCATTGACAATTTATTCTACTAACTCCAGTGTGCAGCCGTATTCTCCAAGATCGATCTTAGATCTGGATACCATCAATTGTGAGTTCGTGATGCTGATATTATGAAGACCACATTCAGATCGCGATATGGCCACTACAAATTTCTGGTTATGCCATTCGGTTTGATCAATGCACCAGCCGTGTTTATGGACTTGAGAAATTGAGTGTTCCATAATTTCATGGAAAAATTCGTGATATTATTAATTGATGATAATCTAATTTATTTAAAATCAGAAGAGGAGCATGCTGAGCACTTGCGGATTGTGCTGAATGTTTTGAGGGATCGTTGATTGTTCACAAAGTACTTTAAGTACGAATTCTGGTTACACGAAGTTGGGTTCCTTTCCCATATTGTTTCTTCCCATGGTAATTGTCGATCCGAAGAAGATTGAAGCCGTAGTTGCTTGGGAACCCCCACAAACTGTGTTTGAAGTTTGAGGTTTCCTTGGCTTAACTGGATACTACCGATGCTTCGTGGCAAATTTTTCATCGCTTGCTAGACCTTTGACAAAATTGACATGCAAAGGAGAGCTATTTGTGTGGACCAAGAAGTGCCAGCAAAGTTTTGAAGAACTGAAAAAATGGTTACTTTCCGTACCTATCCTTACCTTACCTATTAGCGGGAAGGAGTATGTGGTTTACCGTAATGCGTTGAAATCCGGACTTGGATGCGTTATGATGCAAGATGGGAAAGTCGTTGCCTATGCTTCTTGACAATTGCGAACACATGAAAACAACTATCCTACGCATGAATTGGAGCTTGCAGCCATGGTGTTTGCATTGAAGATATGGCGACATTACTTATACAGCGAGACATGCCGAATATTCACCATCCACAAAATCCTAAAATACCTGCTCATGCAAAAGGAGTTGAACATGAGACAACGAAGATGGATGGAGCTGATTAAGGACTACGATCTGACCATCAAATATCATCCTGGAAAAGAAAATGTAGTTGCTAATGTCTTAAGCCAAAAATTTTATCCTCCTCCTTCATTAGTTTTGGCTTACATGCGCACACAATACATGCCAATGTTGCTGTATTTGAAAATTACCTGTGTACGTCTTGGCACTGATTTTTCTGGTTCATTGTTAGCACAAATCAAAGTCATGCCTACCTTGATTGATGAGATCTAGAAACAGAAATCAGCAGATCCAAAATTTGTTGAAATTCGGAAGCAATTATCTGATGGTGTTGATGCCATAGCTCGCAATTTATGGGTATGAGATGACGACATCCTTGTCTTCAGAAATCGGGTATGCGTTCCACAAGATGTTGATATTCATAATCTTATTTTATTTGAGGTGCATAGTTTGAAGTTCGCTATCCATCTTGGTAGTATAAAAATGTAATGAGATTTAAAGGAGTAGTAATGGTGGCAGAACATGAAGCGCAACATTGCTGAGTTTGTTGGTTGCCTCGTATGTCAACAGATAAAGATTGAGCATCAAAGACCCGCAGGTCTACTTCAGTCACCTTCGATTCCAGAATGGAAGTGGGAGCATGTCATAATGGATTTTGTGACTGGATTGCATAGATCTCAGCGAGGATATGATGCCATTCGGGTGATCATGGATCGATTGATGAAATCTGCACACTTTCTTATAGTACGTGTGACAGATACACTTGAGAAATTGGTCATTCGTTACTTGGACGAGATTGTTTGATAAAATGGAATGCCAGTTTCCATCATTTCAGATTGTGATCCTCATTTCACATCACAATTTTTAGAGAAATTCCAAAATGTGCTGGGCTTGAGATTGAATTTCAGTATAGTATTTCATCCTGTGACAGATGACCAATTTGAAAGGACGACTCAGACACTCGAAGACATGCTACGTGCGAGTGTACTAGACCAACATACTAGTTGGGATCGATGCCTGCCGTTGGCAGAATTAATTAACAATAATAGCTTTCATGCAAGCATCGGTATGGCACCCTATGAAGCACTATATGGAAGGTGCTGCAGAACACCTATTCGCTGGAACGAAGTAGGCGAAAGATGCCTAGACAATCCAGAATTGATTGATCAAGCAATACAGCGGTTGAACTTCATTCGACAATGGTTAAAGACATCCCAAGATCAGCAGAAAAACTACACCAATAATCGATGAAGGGAGCTGGAATTTGTGGTAGGTGACAAAATGTTTTTGAAGGTTTCCCCGTGGAAAGGTATCCTTTGTTTTCAGCAGCGAGGTAAGCTAGCACCTTGTTACATTGGTTTGTATAACATTGTTGTGAGGATTGGCTCTGTTGCATACTGACTTGCCTTACCTCCAAATATGGAAAGAATTCACAATGCGTTTCACATTTCAATGTTGAGAAAGTATGTGCGAAACCCTGCTTATATGCTCGAACAACCACCGGTTTAGGTTGCTGAAGGCCTATCCTATCTCGTACAGCCAATTTCCATACTAGATCGGTCAGTTTGTCAGCTTCACAATCGAAGCGTGCCTATGGTACTAGTTATTTGCGTAACGTAAAAATCGAGGAACATTCTTGGGAGACTAAGAAATCTATGCATGCAAAATTTCCTTACCTATTTGCTTAGGTACTTGTTCTGAAATTTCGAGGATGCCTCTCTACTAGGTACCATCTTCGTTTCTGGTTGTGTTTGTGTACTGGAAAGTTACATCGTGTTTGTGTTTGTTTAGTACGGAAAGGTTAATTAGGAGGCGTAGTGCTTCGAGAGCTCGTCGGGATAGGAATGAATAACAACTTGAGCCGGTTGAGCAGAATGAGTAGGTTGGGCAAGTTGAACCCAAAGTTCTGAATGAGTAGCCAGAAGAACCAGCCGCCTCAGAGGCCCTAGCCTGCCAAGCATTGGACTATGTGTTAACCCAAACACTAAACACCTTGCAAGGTATCGTTGGAAACCAACAGCGTGAGGCTCCAATCCGGAATGATCCCACACCACCCAAACTAGAAGCTATTCCTCCTCATACCTCAGTTTAACCAGTCATTCCAAGAGAGGTTTATCGACTCCCCATTGTGATTACGAAGTTGCTGAAAGAAGCCTTCTCAAGCAAACAATGGTTAACCAATTCGACATGATTTAATGTATGCCTAACGTGCAGAACCCTATCCCTCAAAACCATTCCATTCGTAAGGAAATGGCAATGGAAATTCCAATATGCACTCAGCAGATTCTAGTAGACCCCCAACATGTTTGAATTTTAGTAAGAATCATTTCCCTCCTTGCTGGCAACTGCCCAGGTTTTATAATTGTGATGAGGATGGACATATACAAAGTCAATGCTCTAAGCCAAGGTGTAATGGTATGCAGACTTACGGAGCCCCAAGTTTAAATGGTGGGTATACCAATCCCTCAAAACCGCCAAGTAGTGGACCTCCCAATATACTCGTATCTGGTTCTCAGCCCCAACCTACGAGACTCTTCACTTTGACAGAAGTCAAAGCCCCTGATGGTCCCGGTGAAAAGATAGGTACCGTTTCTGCATTTCCTTCTTAATGTTAAAATTGATTGTTAGATAGTGGAGT
Organism: Passiflora organensis; assembly: GCA_019739055.1. Classification (NCBI taxonomy): domain Eukaryota; kingdom Viridiplantae; phylum Streptophyta; class Magnoliopsida; order Malpighiales; family Passifloraceae; genus Passiflora; species Passiflora organensis. The sequence continues at coordinate 183,407 of JAEPBF010000234.1, forward strand.
GCGCAACAAAAGTGTGAAAAATGTGTCCGGGACCTCTGCTCACATTCTTGAAGATCTTCCAATTAAAGTTATTGAAGACCTATCCTATCCTATGCAGCCAGTTGCTATTCTAGATAACCTCACTTTTTTTAGTAGTTCTTGTGCAGAAATTTCGAGAAAACAAAATTTTTATAAAGAGGGGAGAATATGAGACCTTGATGCTCCATAGGATAGATATCCTAGAAGTCCAAGTACTGGTGCTGCTGAAATAACTGTTTTGACCCTGAAAAAATAGATGTGTGGTGACCTGAAATGTTCGAATCAAATCTTTCTTATTTTGATACTAATATCTTATTCATTTCTCTCCTAATTCATCCTTTTCCTAATTGGTTTCTTTCATAAATTTAGAGTTTTTAGAAAATTTATCCTTTAATCTTATCTTATCCTTCCGAGTTTAAAAGTAGAGAAATTTGATCCAACTAAACACTATAAATAAGGTGTTCAGCCTACCCTCGTTCTCACACCTAATTCTCTCTTTTATTTCACCAAAACACAAACTCTCTCTCTCTCTCCCTCTTGACCAAATTTTCTCTCTCCTAAGACCCTAGCCAAAATTCTTCAATCCTTCATCACATTTTTGCATGTGATAGGTTATTGGAATCCTCTGTTCATGCTATCTTTTATTATCTTGAATTCATCATAAAAAATTGGTCTTTCTCTTTTATTATTGCTGCCAAAATTCCTTACCTAGAACGCCATACAGGTAACTTGAGTTGGGTATAGGTTCTTGTGGGATGCCTTACATATTAACTAGGTTGGGTGTAGGATGTGTAAGATGCCTTGTCTCCTGTGTGTGGCTAGATACCCTTCCTTAGTATTGGGTTGGGTACAAGATGCTTGGCAAGATGCCCTGGATATCTTCTGGGTTGGGTATAGATGTATGTTGGATGGCCCCCCATGCATGGTAGGTATTGTGAGAAAGCTTACCATAACTTGTTTGCTAACCATTTTTTCTTTTTTACAGCAACGTCTTAGACAACATAGTCAGATGGGGATAATCATTTGGTTTTGCAAATCTTATAGTAAATTAAGCTAACTATATGCTTATGGTTCAGTATTTTGAGTCCCTCCCCTTACTTTACTAATTTTGGCCCTACTTATGTTCTTTGTGAATGTTTGCTGTGTAAAAACCCAATTCCCATATTCCAAAATTGCTCCTAATGGGACCCTTACCGCCATGAAACCCAAACAAGCCCAAACCAGGACCTATCTAAATCCTACAAGGCTTACCCATCTAGTTCCGATTTTAGTATGTTAATTCCTTTAAGATTTTAAAGTTTGGAGAATGATATTGGACAAGAATTTTGGTATCATACGGAGTGAATAAAAACATCAACAAAAATTTTTAAATATAATCAATGAATCCACAATACACAAGTCCCATAGGGATCCAAAAATCTAACAAGAAATTCTCCAACATAATTCAGAAACAACAAGCAAAGAAGGAACTTGAAAAACCTGAAAATAGTTCAATCATTGTTCATGTTATATGCGAAAGCAACCAAGGAAACTAGAATGCGAATGTGATGCAATATCGTCTCACCGTGCAGCTTTGTTCTTACACACTGGTACCACGAACAGCGAATATACCTAAACCCGAAAAATGGTGAAAACAACAGGATTAGATTATAAGAATCTCAGTAGGGTCACAGCATCATAAGATCTATAAAAATCATAAACAAACATCTTCCAAACAACATCAAATAATCCGTACACACCTAAGGGATATCATCCCATTCAAGAATCAATCAAAGGCTTAGGGCTGAAACTAAGGCTGAGGGTGGACTACAAACACTTTCGAAAATCAGAAGTATACAGGCAGGAAAAACTCATCAATCCTCTCTGTAATAGGAAAAGGTCATCCCCTTCCACCTATGTTGTCCATGGCTTCACTGCACAAAGGATAAAAAGGTTATCACACAGGAAAATTAACAAGCTTATTCATCTTGCCACACAAGGAGAAGGCATCCAAGCCATACAAGGACAAGGGCATCCAAACCACACAAGGATAACGACATCTTTCCACACAAGGACAAAGCGTCTAGCCACACAAGAACTAGGCATCCAGCATTCAAATGCTGGGGATGGCCACCCATACGACTCCCATACCAGTATGAACCTCCCCTCTCCCAAGGAGTATCAGTGCTTACCGCGAATGGCCACCGGAAAAGGATGCTGGCACACAAACACGTACAATCACACACAGGCAAGCACAAAGCACGATACCACCCCAAGGTATCCTCAATGATGTCAGAACACAATCAGCATATTCAAAACACAGAACACATGCAAATTAGGCACATATAACCTATCTCAAGTGTTTGACAATGCCTAGGTAAGGCTCAAATCAATCCGTAACTTATGCATACATTATCTCACATATGTGCATACATCAATACAAACACATGCATTGAAAATAACAACTAACAACAGGAATCTCTAGAGAAACCGATGAGGCATAGAACCTACCTCTCTTGTCTGTGAACAAGAAACTATTCCTTTGTATTTATTCAAGAGATCCGAACCACCTATAACATCACAAGGCAAAGACAAAATCAAACTAAGCATGCATACTCAATAACCAATTCCACTCACTAAACCTATCAGAAACCAGTGGTCAGATGCCGCAGGTGCCTCTCTCTTGGATGTGTTATGTGATAGCCTAGAACTTAACAAGATTCAACCTGAATTACCATCCTAATTAACTATGCAAATTTTGACACTAAAAATAAGGCACAAGAAAAATTGAGATTTCATGCATACAAGTTGTAAGGGTTGCGATTTCATGTTAACAAGGGAGGATTAGGTGTTTATAACATGTAAAAAAAAAAAAAGAAATCAGAATCCAATAAGCTAATCAATTGATCAAGATTGATAATAATACGGCAAGGGTAGGGCATACGAATTTCATGGATAGATGCTAAACAATCATATGAACAAAAGGAACAACAACAGAAATCAATTGAAAATAAAATCACATAATTTTGGAACCAAACCCTCCGAATTAAAACCTACATTTTGACAAGGAAAAATTAACCTTACAATGGAAATCCCAAAATGGTTAGTTAGGAAATGGAAAGAGCTTTCCAACAAGCTAATATTTGTAAGAATATGTCAAAGGATGAGATACTTATGTTATTTTGAAGTTCAGGTAGATTTCGGTAGCAACAGGAAAGTGTAGGGTGTTAAGTTGGACGAATTTTGTGTATTTTCTATTTAAGTTGGTTATGGGATGAATTTCCCTACTTTAAAGGCTAGATTAAAGTAAGATAATTAACAAAATTAAATTCTGTAATTATCCTCTGTTAATTTTATTTCTAAGGTAATTATCAATCAATAAATAACCAAATCAAAGGGAATTAAAACAAAAAGTAATTACTAGACATACCATACCATTTTTTGCCATCACACATCCTTTTCTTCAGAGACAATATGGTTATTTCACCTGCACTGGCTTTTAGACTTCTAGGACTCAAAATTCGAGGTCTCACATCCTCCCTTCCTTATAAAAATTTTGTCATCGAAATTTCAGCACAAGTACCTAAACAAATAGGTAAGAAAATTTTGCACGCACAAATTTCTCAGTCTCCCAATACTGTTCCTTGATTTGACCACTATACCAAACAACTCGTACTGTAGGCATATTTCGAATGTAAAGCTATTGAATTGACTGATCTAGTACGGTAACTGGTTGTACGGGATTGGACAGATCTTTAGCAACCTCAACTGGTAGTTCTTCGAGCACATGAGTAGGGTCTCGCACATACTTTCTCAACATTGATATGTGAAACACATTGTGAATTCTCTCCATACTTAGAGGTCAGGCAAGTCAGTACGCAATAGGGCCGATCCGTTCCACAATTATACAGACCAATGTAATGAGGTGCTAGCTTACCTCATTGCTGAAAACGAAGGAAACATTTTTACGGGGCGACCATCAAGAACACTTTGTCACCTATCGCAAATTCTAGCTTCCTTTGTTGATTATTGGCATAGTTTTACTGCCAACCCTGGGCTGTCTTTAGCCATTGTCGAATCAAGTTCAACTATCAATCAATATCGGACAGTTTAGGCGTCTCTCGCCCACTTAATTCCAACAAATGGGAGTTCTGCAACGTCTCCCATATAGTGCTTCATAAGGTTCCATACCGATGCTTACATGAAAATTATTGTTGCAAGCAAATTCCGTCATTGATAGGCATCATTCCCACCAGGTATGCTGGTCCAGTATACTCGCTTGTAGCATGTCTTCGAGTTTCTGAATCATCCTCTTTGATTAACTGTCAGTCTGAGGATGAAACGTTTTACTGAAATTCAGTCTTGAACCTAGCGCATTCTAGAATTTCTCCCAAAATTGTGATGTGAAATCAGGATCACGATCTGATATGATTGAAACAGGCACTCCATGCAATTGAACAATCTCATCCTAGTAATAAACAACTAATTTCTCTGGTGTGTCTATCTCACGAACAGGTATGAAGTGTGCAGATTTCGTCAATCAATCCATGATCACACAAATGACATCGTATCCTCGCTGCGATCTAGGAAAACCGGTCATAAAATCCATCATGACATGCTCCCATTTCCATTTTGGAATCGAAAGTGATTGTAGTAAACCAGCGGCTCTTTGATGCATGATCTTGACTTGTTAGCATAATCGGGCAACAAACTTCACAATGTGGCGTTTCATGTTTGGCCACCAGTACTTGTTTTTTAAATCTCGGTACATCTTAGTACTACCAGGATGGATAGTGAACTTCGAACTATGTGACTAGAACAAAATAAGATTATGAATATCAACATCTTTTGGAACACATACTCTATTTCTGAAGACAAGAATTCCATCATCTCGTACTCTAAAATCGCAAGCTATGACATCAATTCCATCAGATAATTGCTACCGAATTTCAACAAGTTTTAGATCCTCTAATTGCTGATTCCGGATATCCTCAACCGAGCTAGGTGTGACTTTCGATTCGCGCTAGCAATGAACTAGAAAAATCAATGCCAAGATGCACACGTGTAGCTTTCAAACCCAGCAACATAGGAATGTATTAGGTGTGCATGGAAGCCAGTACCGATGGAGAATGAGGATGACATTTTTGGCATAAAGCATCAGCAACAACATTTGCTTTTCCAGGATGATATTCGATTATCAGGTCATAGTCATTAATCAATTCCACCCATCTTTGTTTCAAGCTTTTGTTGATGGTGAAGATTCTACACGTCTCACCATATAAATAGTGGCGACATATTTTTAACACAAACACCACAGCTGCAAGCTCCAAATTATGCATAGGATAATTGCTTTCATACGGTCGCAACAGTCAGGAGTCATAGGCAACGACTTTCCCATCTTGCATCAATACGCATCCAAGTCTGAATGTCGACGAATCGTTGTAAACCACATACTCCTTTCCACCAATAGGTAATGTAAGGATAGGTGCAAAAACTAACCGGTTTTTTCACTTTTTTGAAACTTCGCTGGCACATCTCGGTCCACACGAATGGCTTGCTCTTCGTCAATGGCCCGGCAAGAGATGAAAAATTTTCCATGAAGCGACAGTAGTATCTGGCCTAGCAAAGGAAACTATGAACGTCAAACACAGTTTGCAACGGGTTCACAAGTAACTACGACTTCAATTTTCTTTGGATCAACTAACTCACTTTGGGAAGAACCAACATGGCCAAGGAAACCAACTTCGAGTAACCAGAATTCACATTTGGAGTAATTTGCGAACAACCGCCGATCACTCAAAATATTCATCGTAATACACAAGTGCTCAGTATTCTCCTCTTCCAATTTTGAATAAGTCAGAATGTCGTTTATAAAGACTATCACGAATTTATCCAGGAACTCACAAAACACATGATTCATCAGGTTCATGAACACGACTGGTGCATTGGTCAAACCGAATGGCATAACCAGAAATTCGTCATGGCCATATTGCGATCTGAACGTAGTCTTTGCATAACTAGCATCACGAACCCTTAATTCATGGTATCGAGGTCTGAGATTGATCTTGGAGAATACGACTGCACCTTGGAGCTGGTTGAACAAGTTGTCAATGAGCGGTAAAGGGTACTTGTTCTTTACGGTCACACGATTCAGCTGCCGATAGTCGATGCAAAATCACATCGAACCATCTTTATTCTTCACGAACAAGAGAGGTGCTCCCCAAGGTGACACACTGGTTCGGATGAAACCACGATCAAACAAATCTTCCAATTATGTCTTTAGTTTCTTTATTTTCTCAGGAGACATACGATATAGAGGAATAGAAATCAGATTCGTACCACGCACTAATTCAATGCCGAATTCCACTTCTCTTGCTGGTGGCTAACCGGCTATGTCTTCTGGAAATACATCCGGAAATTCATGAACCTCTAGAACAGAATCCAGTTCCGAGGATTCTTTGAAACATCATATACATGTGCGAGGTATGCAGTACATCGTTTGCTGATTAATCGCTTTGCATTGAGCCAGGAAATTATGCAAGTTGAAACAACTCGTCTATCACCTTTAAAATAGTACTTTGCACCATCAGGAAAAGTGAACCACACACATTTGGTTCAACACTCCATACGGGTTTGATATTTTTCCAGACAGTCCATGCTTAAGATCACATGCAGCTCTCAGATGTCCAATGGGATCAGATCCGCCTCAAGTACACTCGGACCCATACGTAAAACATAGCCGATGTAGACTAGACACAAATTAGTTATTCTTCTAAAGAAGTCAAAACCACAATAGGAGGAGATAGAGGAGACAAAAGCCGATCCGTGCTAAGTGCTATCCACGGATTTACAAATGATCTGTTTGCTGCGAGATCTAACAATACTTTAGTATTTTGAGAAAAGATTGAAATAATACCTGTCACCATATCAAGACTAGCTTCGGCATCAGTCAGGGTGAATAGCCTCATTGGTCTTGGTTGCACTTCACTTGAGGATCCATTTGGTGGTCTTCCCTGTGTGTGTGTTGATGGGGTTAGCATACCCACTTCGGCCCACACTAGGTGCACCTGTGATATGCCTTGATTTTGGACATTCCCTCTAAATATGGCCTGTCTCGCCACAGTTGTAACATCGACATTGCCGAGAATTCCACATAGTTTCATTGGAATTTGGACCAAAAATGTTCTTCTTACTGTTACTTCCATTGCCATTTTTTTTCGGAGGATAGGACCTCAAAAAAAATTGTCCTGTACGCTGATTGAACTTCGAGTCTCTCCTTAAAGATCTGCCACCACTAGCTGCAGACGGCTTCTTACTTTGCATGATTTTCTCGGTTTCAGTCTCGGCAATGATTATTTCTTGCAAATTCTACTCTGGTGTCATACCAATGATGGTTTTGAGTTTGGTACTCAACCCATCCTGAAATCTTCTCGCAAGCTGATACAGTTAACGATCCTCCTCTGGTGTAAATTGGGATAACTCCCTCACTGCCATCTCGTATTCTAGCACCAAACGGGTGCCGTGGTCAAGTTTGTAGAAAACTTTTCGCTGCTCGTTTTTATGAAATCTTGTATAGAACCTCTCATCGAACTCATACCAAAGCTCTTCCCAAGTAGGAAAACGATCACCGAATCAGAAGCTCACAGATGTCCACCATGTGAGGGCTTCTTCCTCATGGAGGAAAGTAATGATGGCAACCTTGTCATCATCAGAGATATGTAAGAACAAAGACAGCTAACACAAGGTCTCTATCCATTCACGAGCCTCTGTGGCTCTGGTTGAACCATTGAAATCTTTATATCCAAGTTTACGAGGTTCCCTCAATAGCTTCGTACTAATGAGTGGAAGTCTCTCAGCTTCCTTAGGGTGAGTCAGCTATACAGGCTCAAGTGGAGGAATAGGATCTTCCAAGGATGCGGATGTAGGAGTATTCTGAAATTTTGCCTCCACACGCTACTGGTTTGCAGGGATTCCTTGTAATATGTTCAAAATTTGTGCCATCATAGGATCGATGGCTGGTGTACCTGGTGCCTCAAGTTGGTTATGGGGCTCAGCTTTCCTTACCTTCTTAATCTGTGCATTCGACTCTTCTTGTTCAGTAGGTTGTTGTTTAGCCTGAATCCCAAACCTACCCCGTCGATCCCTTGTAGTGTTTAACCTTGCCATAATGTACAAGCACACGGTCGTTACTCAACACATAATCAAATACGAACACTAGGAAAAAAAGTGGTACGTAGTGGAGAGGCGTGCACTAGACGATATGCATATGTTGTAAAAACAAAATACACATGTACACAACTATTCACAAGTTTTGGAAAACACATGTACACATGCAATGCACATTCGTCAATTACATCAACACACACATAAGCACTCGGAAACAGTACTCTCATACAAACTATACATAAATTGTGAGACCTCAAATTTTGAATCCTAGTTGTCCAGAAGCCAGTGCAAGTGAAAAGACCAATTTACCTCTGAAGGAATGGATGTGTGATGGTAAAAAAGGTATGGAATATCTAGTGACTATCTCTGGTATTAATTCCCTTTCATTTGGTTCTTTATTGGTTAACAATTACCTTAGAAAATAAAATTCCTAAAATTAAGGGAAGATAAATAAAACATTTACTTCTAATATATATCTTACTTTAATTCAAGCCTTAAAATAGGGAAATTAATCCTATAACCACCCTATATAAAGATGAAGCCGGCCACACTTAAACCTTGCACAGAAAATACACAAAATTCGTCTAACCTAAAACCCTACATCTCCCTATTGATGTCGAAATCTGCTTGAACTTCAAAATAGTGTGAGACCCCGAATTTTGGGTCTTAGAAGTTCAGAAGGCAGTGCAGCTGAAAAGACGATTTTGCCAATGATGGAAAGGATGTGTGATGGCCGAAAGTGGTAAGCTTTTTTAGTAGTTAGTGAAAATAATAGATTGTTGGAAAGCTCTCTTCATCCTATTTCCAAATATTTTTTGGTTTTTTTCAGGAGGTTAGTATTTCTTTCTCTAAGGTTAAGTTGAAATTCGGCAGCACTGCCAAATCTTCTTGAAATTCAGAATAGCATAACTCTTTCATCGTTTGTTATATCTCTACAAATAACAACTTCTTGGAAAGCTCTCTTCATCTTCTTTCCATCCGTCTTCTTTCATTGTTCACCAAATCTTCTTAAATTTTGAAATTACATAACTTTCTCATCGTTTGTCATATGCCTACAAATAATAGCTTGTTGGAAAACTCTTTTCATCCTCTTTCCAACCATATATGTTTTGTTGTTTGGACGTAAATATTTTCTTATCTAAGGTTAAGTTGAAAATCGGCGACGAAATTTGCATAGTTAATTGGAATGGTAATTCAGGTTGAATCTTGTTAAGTTCCTGGCTATCACATCAGATCCAAGAGGGAGGCACCTGCATTATCTGATCACTGCTTTCTGATAGGTTTGGTGAGTGATATTGGTAAGGAAATAGGGTATTCAATTCATTATTGAATATGCATGCTTAGTTTGTTTTTATCTTTGCCTGGTGATAATATAGATGGTTCAGAATTATCTAATAAAGGCAAAGGAGTAGCTTCTTGTTCAGAGACAAGAAAGGTAGGATCTACGTCTCATCGGTTTCTCCAGAGACCTCTGTTGTTTTCTTGATGTTTTTGATACCTTCTCTTGTTGTATTGCATGCGATTTGATTATAGGGTGAGAGTATGAATTTTGGATTGAGATATGGATCTCATAGGCTATATCGAACCACTGAGTTAGGTATTGAATACCTGAGTTGCATACGTTATGTGAATTGAATACGTTGACTGTGTTCTGACATTATTGAGGATACCCTATTGTGGTATTATGCTTTGTACTTGCCTGTGTGTGATTGTACATGTTTGTGTGTCAGGATCCTTTTCCGGTGGCAGCAAGCGTTTATCCTTGCGAGGTTTGGGATGCCCTAGTCCGTGTGTGGCTAGGAAAGACTTGTCCGTATGTGGTAAGATGACTTGTCCTTGCAAGGCAAGATGAATAGGCTTATTGATTAGTCTGTGTATTAACTATCTACCCTTTGTGCAGTAAACCTTGGACAACACAGGTGGAAGGGGATGGCCTTTCTTCTTCATTGCCGAGAGTAATCTGATGAGTTCTACGAGCTTGTGTACTTCTGATCTTTTTGAAGTGTTTGTAGTCCTCCTTCAACCATAGATTCGGCCCTAACCTCTTTTTGATAGATTCTTGAATTACGTGATCCCTTTTAGTTGTTTAGGAATGATCTAATGTGAATTGGGAGATTTGTGTTTAGGGTTTCTATAGATCTTATGATGCTATGACCCTACTGAAATTCTTGTAATCTCATATCGTTGTTTTTACCATTTTCCAGGCTTAGGTATATCCATTGTTTGTGGTACCAGTGTGTGAGATCAAGGCTGCATGGCGGGGTGATATCGCATCACATTTTCATACTTAATCCTTGTTTTCTTGCTCATATAACATGAATGATTGGGCTACTTTCTGGTTTAATTTTAGATCTCTCTTTTGCTTGCTATTTCCGAAATATGTTGGAGGATATCTTGCTGATTGTTTGGATCCCTATGGAACTTGTGTGTTATGAACCCAATGATTTAATCTAAAGACTTCGGCTGATGTTTTATTTACTCCGTATGTTACCAGAATGTGTGTCCAATATCATGCTCCAATTGTTGTTAAACATTAAAATAAACATGCTAAAATTCGGAAGTTAATGATAAGCCTGGTGAGATTCAGATAGGTCTTAGGTGTCATTTAGGTTTATTTAGGTTTCACGCCGGTGTTGACCTTAATCGGAGCAAATAGTAATAGTTAGGAATTGGGGTCGTCACAGGTTTGGTAGCGAAGCATGGTTTAGGGAATATAATTTGTTATATGCTAACTTATTTGTTGATTTTGATGTTTGTAGGTAAGGACATGGGCACACACTCACTCACTTAAGGGCTAATACCGAAAATGAACTAATGCTAAAATGGGATTAATTTGTATTATTTAAATAATGGGAATAATAATCTGATGTGATGCTTGTCCATGTATGTTCTTATGTTTAGTATGCCTTAATATGTTTCAGTGGTTGTTAGCAATGTTTCTTGTCATTACCGAATATATATGCATGTGAATGATGACGTGTACTGCCGAATGATAGTGGGAGTGTTAATGGAATTGCTAAGAATACCTTTTCATGTGTGCATGTGATTTCCAAAAATTTGTTATTGTTTTCCAATATATGCGTACCGTTCGGTGCATGCCTGTCCACCAGGTACCACTCCTTTTACTAGTATTGTATATAGTATGTGTTGAGTACAACCATATACTTGTGTAGTATGGCACGCTCGAGGCAACAAAGGGATTAACGGGGTAGGTTTGAAATTCAGGCTGAACAGCAACCTGTTGAGCAAGAGGAGCCAAATGCACAGATTGAGCAGGAAGGGCAAGCTCAGCCCAAAAACCAACCTGAGGCACTAGCCGCACCAGTCATTGACACTGTTATGGAACAAATCTTAAACGTATAGCAACGAATTGCTGCAAATCAGCAGCGAATGGAGACACAATTTCAGAATGCTCTTGCGCCTGCACCAGTGGAAGAACCTATTCCTCCACTTGAACCTATACAGCCGGCACATCATAAGGAGGCAGAGCGACTTCTTGTTATGATTACAAAATTGCTGAAGGAAGTTCGACAACTTGGATGTAAAGATTTTGGAGGTTCAGCAGTAGCCGTAGCAGCTCGTGAGTGGATAGACACCTTATGCCGGGTATCCTTGTTCATGAATATTTCGGATGATGACAAGGTTTCCATTGCTACATTCTTACATGAGGGAGAACCCCTCGCATGGTGGACATCTGTTAGCTTGCGATTCGGCGATCGTTTGCCAACTTGGAAGAATTCCGAAGAAGATCGTACACCGTACCAGCTTGCGAGACGATTTCAAGATGGGTTGGGTACCGAACTCAAAACCGTCGTTGGTACGACACCAGTGCAGAATTTGCAAGAACTAATTGTTGCCGTGACTGAAGCCGAAAAGATCATGCAAACAAAGAAGCCATCCGCAGCCACTAGTGGCGGATCCTATAGGCAAGATTCAAAGTTCAACCGACGAACGAGACCATATCCTTTAAGGTCTTATCCTTCAAAAATTAATAGCAATGGAAATACCAACAGGAAGAACTTTTCTGGTTCAAATTTCAATGGATCTTCGTGGAAATTTCAGCAACGACGATGTTACAACTGTGGCGAGATGGGACATATTCAGAACGAATGCCCGAAACCAAGGCGAATCACAGGTGTACTAAACACAGGTGGAGGTGGTAATGCCAACCCCACCAGACCACCAACACGCACACCAGGAGGACCACCCAACAGACCCACAAGCGAGACGCAACCAAGACTAACAAGGCTCTTCACTCTAACTGATGCCAAGGCTAGTCCTGATGTGATGATAGTCTTCATCGACGACATTCTGATTTACTGAAAATTGGAAGAGGATCATACTATGCACTTGCGGATTGTGCTTAAAATCTTAAAGGACCAACGGTTGTTCGCAAAGTACTCAAAATTTGAATTCTGGTTACGCGAAGTTAGTTTCCTTGGCCATATTGTTTCCGCCCAAGGTGTGTTGGTTGATCCAAAGAAGAATGAAGCCGTAATTGCTTGGGAACCTCCGTGAAGTGTTTTCGAAGTTCGTAGTTTCCTTGGCTTAGCAGTATACTACCGTTGCTTTGTGGAGAATTTTTCATTGCTTGCCGGACCATTGACAAAACTGACACGCAAGGGTGAGCCACTCATATGGAGCTAGAAATGCCAGCAAAGTTTTGAAGAGCTAAAGAATTGGTTAGTTTATGCACCTATCCTTACCCTACCTATTTGTGGAAAGGAGTATGTTGTTTACAGCGACGCGTTAAAATCTGGACTTGGATGCGTATTGATGCAATATGGGAAAGTCATTGCCTACGTTTCCCGGCAATTGTGACCGCACGAGATAAACTACCCTACGCATGACTTGGAACTTGCAGCCGTGATATTTGCCTTAAAAATATGGTGACATTACTTATACGGCAAGACGTGCCAAATCTTCACTGACCACAAAAGCCTGAAGTACCTCCTAACGCAAAAAGAATTAAATATGAGACAATGAAGATGGGTGGAACTGATTAAAGACTATGATCTAATCATCGAATATCATCCTGGAAAAGAAAATGTTGTTGCTGATGCCCTGAGCCGAAAGTTTCATCCTCCTTCGCCATCAGTTTTGGCCTACATGTGCACCCATTACGTACCGATGATGTTGGAATTGAAAACTAATCGTATGCATCTTGGCATTGACTTCTCTGGTTCGCTGTTGGCAAGAATCGAAGTCGCACCTACCTTAATTGAAGAAATCGGGAATCAACAATTAGAGGATCTGAAATTCGGAAGCAACTTGCTGATGGTGTTAATGACATAGTTCGTGATTTCAGAATACGAGATGACGAAGTACTAGTCTTCAGAAACTGGGTATGTGTTCCACAAAATGTTGATATTCGTAACCTTATTCTATCAGAGGCGCATAGTTCGAAGTTCGATATTCATCTTGGAAGCACAAAGATGTACCAAGATTTGAAGGAGCAGTGTTGGTGGCCAAACATGAAATGTCATATTGCTGAATTCGTTGCCCGATGCCTCGTATGTCAACAAGTAAAGATCGAACATCAAAGACCCGCTGGTCTAATTCAGTCACTTCCAATTCCAGAATGGAAGTGGGAGGACGTCACAATGGATTTTGTGACCGGTTTGCCTAGATCGCAGCGAGGATACAATGCCATTTGGGTTATTGTGAATCGACTGACGACTGCACACTTTCTTCCTATACGTATGACAGATACACCAGAAAAATTAGCAGTTCGTTACTTGGATGAGATTTTTCGATTGCATGGAGTACCAGTTTCTATTGTTTCAGATCGTGACCATCGTTTCACTTTACGATTTTAGGAGAAATTCCAGAATGCACCGGGTTCAAGATTGAATTTCAGTACAACATTTCATCCCCAGACCGATGATCAATCAGAAAGGACGATTCAGACATTTGAAAACATGCTACGAGCGAGTGTATTGGATCAGCAAACCGGTTGGGATCGATGCCAGCCATTGGCAGAATTTGCTTACAATAATAGTTTTCATGCAAGCATCGGTATGGCACCCTATGAAGCATTATATGGAAGACGTTGCAGAACTCCCATTTGCTGGAATGAAGTAGGCGAGAGAGGCCTAGACAATCCAGAATTAATTGACCAAGCAACAGAACAATTAAGTTTAATCACACAAAGGCTAAAAACAGCCCAGGATCGACATAAAAGCTACGCCGACAATCAACGAAGGGAGCTAAAATTTGCGGTAGGTGACAAAGTATTTTTGAAGGTCGCACCATGAAAAGAAGTCCTTCGTTTTCAGCAACGAGGTAAGCTAGCACCTCGCTACATTGGTCCATATGACATTGTCGGAAGAATCGGCCTTGTTATATACCGACTTGCACTACCTCAAAATATGGGAAGAATTCACAACGTATTTTACATTTCAATGCTAAGAAAGTATATACGAGATCCTGCTCATGTGCTTAAAGAACCGCCAGTTGAAATTTCTGAAGATCTATCCTATTTCGTACAGCCTGCTGCTATACCAAATCAGTCAGTTCGACAGCTTCGCAGTCGAAGCATGCCTATGGTACGAATTGTTTGGCGTAATGGCCAAATTGAGGAAAAGTCTTGGGAGACTGAGGAATCTATGCGTGCAAAATTTCCTTACCTGTTTGATTAGGTATTTATGTTAAAAATTTTGAGGACGAAATTCTTATAAGGAGGGGAGGATGTGAGACCCCGAATTTTGAGTCTTAAAAGTCCAGAAGCCAGTGCAGCTGAAATGACAATTTTTTCCCTAAAGAAAAAAATGTGTGATGGCCAAAAGTGGTAAGATTGTTTAGTAGTTAATTCTATTTTAAATTCTCTTTAATATAAGTCCTTATAGATAGATAATTTCCTTAGAGATTAAAATCCTTAAAAGTAGGGGAAGATAATTAAAGATTTTAATTATCTGGAAAATTATCTTATTTTGATAAAGTGATTAAAAGTAGTAAATACAATTCTATACCCATTCGTTATAAATAGGAAGCCAACCCCACGAAAATCATTCATAGAAAATATACAAAATTTGTATAAGCCTAAAACCCTATACCTCCCTATAGCCGCCAAAAATTCGCTGAAACTTTAAACCAGCATAACTCTCTTATCGTTCATCGGATCCCTGAAAATAATAGCTTGTAGAAAAGTTCTCTTCATCCTCTTTCAAAAAATCATTGGGTTTTTGTCAGGAGGTTATTATTTCTTTCTCTAAGCTTAAATTGAAATTTGACGGCACTGCCAAATCTTCTTGAAATTTAGAATAGCATAACTCTTTCATCGTTTGTTATATCTCTATAAATAATAGTTTGTTGGAAAGCTCTCTTCATCCTCTTTCCAACCATCTTTTTTTTTTCAGAAGGTTAGTATTTATTTTTCTAAAGATAAGTTGAAAATCGGCAGCGGAATTAGGTTTTTGCCAAATCTTCTTGAATTTCAAAATAACATAACTCTCTCATCGTTTGTCAGATCCCTACAAATAATAGCTTGTTTGAAAGCTCTTCTCATATTCTTTCTAACCATATATGTTTTGTTGTTTGGACATAAATAATTTCATGTATAAGGAGAAGTTTAAAATCGGCGACGAAATTTGCATAATTAATTGGAATGGTAATTCAGGTTGAATCTTGTTAAGTTCCTGGCTATCACATCACACATCCAAGAGGGAGGCACCTGCAGTATCTGATCACTGATTTCTGATAGGTTTTGTGAGTGGTATTGGTAAGGAAATAGGGCATTCAATTGATTATTGAATATGCGTGCTTAGTTTGTTTTCGTCTTTGCCTGGTGATAATATAGGTGGTTCAGAATTATCTAATAAAGGCAAAAGAACAGCTTCTTGTTCAGAGACAAAAGAAGTACGATCTACGTCTCATCAGTTTCTCCAGAGACCCCTATTATTTTCTTGATGTTTTTGATACCTGCTATTGTTGTATTGCATGCGATTTGATTATAGAGTGAGAGTATGAATTTCGGATTGAGATATGGATCTCATAGGCTATATCAAACCCCTGAGTTAGGTATTGAATGCCTGAGTTGCATATGTTATATGAATTGAATAAATTAATTGTCTTCTGACATGATTGAGGATACCCTATTGTGGTATTATGATTTGTACTTGGCTGTGTGTGCTTGTACGTGCTTGTGTGTCAGGATTCTTTTCTGGTGGCCATTCGGGGTAAGCATTGATGCTTCTAGGGAGAGGAGAGGTTCTTACTGGGATGGGAGTTATATGGGTGGCAAACCCCAGCATGCGCACGCTGGATATCTGTCCTTTCGAGGTCGGAACCCTGTCCTTGTGTGGCAGGAAGCCCTTATCCTTGTGAGGTTTAGGATGCCCTAGTCCGTGTGTGGCTAGGGAAGACTTATCCGTGTGTGGCAAGACGACTTGTCCTTGCGAGGAAAGATGAATAGGCTTATTGATTAGTTTGTGTATTAACCATCTACCATTTGTGCAGTAAGCCTTGGACAACATAGGTGGAAGGGGATGGCCTTTCTTATTCATTGCCGAGAGTAATTTGATGAGTTCTACCTGCCTGCTTACTTCTGATCTTTCGGAAGTGTTTGTATTCCTCCCTCAACCACAGATTCAGCCGTAACCTCTTTTCGATTAATTCTTGAATTGTGTGATCCCCTTTAGTTGTTAAGGAATGATCTAATGTGAATTGGGAGATTTTTCTTTAGGGTTTCTGCAGATCTTATGATGCTATGACCCCACTGAGATTCTTGTAATCTCATACCGTTGTTTTTACTATTTTTCAGGTTTAGGTACATCTATTGTTCGTGATACCAGTGTGTGAGATCAAGGCTGCACGGCGGGCGATATCGCATCACATTTGCATACTTGATCCTTGTTTTCTTGCGCATATAACATGAATGATTGGGCTACTTTTTGGTTTATTTTCAGATCCCTCCTTTGCTAGCTATTTCCGAAATATGTTGGAGGATTTCTTGCTGATTGTTTGGATCCCTATGGGACTTGTGTGTTATGAACCCGATGATTTAATCTAAAGACTTCGACTGATGTTTTATTTACTCCATATGTTACCAAAATGTGTGTCCAATATCATGCTCCAATTGTTGTTAAATATTAAAATAAAGATGCTAAAATTCGAAAGTTAATAATAAGTCTGGTGAGATTCAGATAGGTGTTAGGTGTCATTTAGGCTTATTTGGGTTTCACGGCGGTGATGACCTTAATCGGAGCAAATAGTAATAGTTAGGAATTGGGGTAGTCATAATAGCATAACTCTCTCATCTTCTATTGGATTCTTATAAATAAAAGCTTGTTGAAAAACTCTTTTTCATCCTCTATCCAGCCATCTTGTTTTTTTTTTCTTCTGGAGGTTAGTATTTCTTTATCACAATTTAGGTCGTAATTTGGCGGGATTGGTTCCAAAATTGTGTGATTTTGCCTTCAATTGATTTCTGTTGTTGTTCCTCTTTTTCATATGATTGTTTAGCATCCACTCATGTTATAAAATCATGAATTCCTCATTTGAATCGTCTATATACATGAAATTGGTATTGTAATGACCCCAATTCCTACCTATTAATATTTGCTTCGATTAAGGTCATTACCGCCGTGAAACCCAAACATGCCCAAAGACACCTAAGACCTATCTGAATCTTACCAGGCTTACTCACTAAATTTTCGACTTTTAGCATGTTCATTCTACATGTTTAACAACAATTGGAGCATGATATTGGACAATCATTCTGGTATCATATAGAGTGAGTAAAAACATCAGTGGAAGTCTTTAAATTAAATCTTTGGATTCATAACATACAAGTCCCGTAAGGATCCAAATAACCAGTAAGAATTCCTCCAACATAGTCTAAAATAACAAGCAAAGGAGGAATCTTAAAATAAACTAGAAAGTAGTCCAATTTTTATTAAAATTATATGTGCAAGTAATCAAGGAACAGGTATGAAAAAGTGATGAATATAGCCCCGCCATATAGCCTTAATCTCACACACTGGTACCACTAGCAGTGAATTTACCTAAGCCTGAAAAAAATGGTGAAAATAACAGAATTAGATTACAAGAATCTCAGTAGGGTCACAATATCATAAGATCTGCAGAAACCATAAACAAAAATCTTCCGAACAACATCTGATCATTCCTACGCAACTAAAGAGATTCATGCAATTCAAAGATTCAATCAAAAAGGGTAGAGCCAAATCTAAGGCTGAGGGGGATTACAAACACTTCTGAAAAGTATCAGAAGTACATAGGCAGGCAGTACTCATCAGATTGTTCTCGACAATGAAGAAGAGAAGACCATCCCCTTGCACTTATGTTGTCCAAGGCTTACTGCATGGAAGGTAATTCATTAACACACAAGCTAATTAGCAAGTCTATTCATCTTACCACACAAGGACAAAACATCCCAAGCCACACAAGGACAAAGGCATCCCAAACCACACAAGGATAAGAGCTTCCCAAACCACAAAAGGATAAGAGCTTCCCAAACTACACAAGGATAAGGGGTTCCTGCCACACAATGACAGTGCTTCAGGCCACACAAGGACCAGACATCCAGCGAGCTCTTGCTGGGATTTGCCATCCATACGACTCCCATACTAGTAAGAACCTCCCCTCTCACTAGGAGCATCAGCGCTTACCCCAAATGGCCACCAAAAAAGGATCCTGACACACAAATACGTACAAGCACACACAGGCAAGTACAAAGCACAAAACCATAACAGGGTATTCTCAATTCTGTCAGATAACATTCAGCATGTTCAATACACATCACACATGCAAGCTAGGAACTCCTAACCTACCTTAACGGATTTGGTATAGCCTAAAAATTCCTCAATTTAATCTACAACTCAAGCATGCATTATTTAATATGAATATGCATACAGTTTCACAATCGTAGGTATCGAAATCAATTAAGCATACAACGAGGTCTTTGGAGAAATCGATGAGGCATAGATCCTACCTCTCTTATCTCTGAACAAGAAGTTATTCCCTTTCCTTTATTCAATAATTTTGTACTACCTATAGCATCTCATCGCAAAGCCAAAACCAAATTAAATATGCATATCCAATATCGAATTAAATACCCTATTTCCTTACCAATTTCACTCACCAAACCTATCAGAAACCAGGTACCTCTCCCTTGGATGTGTGATGTGTGATGTGATAGCCAAGAACTTAACAAGAAACAACCTGAATTACCATCCTTAATTATCATACAATTTTTTGCACTAAGAGTACGACAGTAGGGAAAGTTGCGATTTCAAATTAACAATTTTTAGGAGTTGTGATCTCATGTTAACAAGGACGGATTAAGGGTTTATAACATGTATAATCAAAAGAAATAAGATCAGAATCCAATAGGTTAATCAATTGATTAAGATAGGCACAATAAGGCAGTAGGGCAAAGGTAGGGCATATTGATTTCATGTATAGAAAAGATTCAAAAGATGAATTCACAATTTTTCACTGTGAATGGATATCAAACAATCATACGAATAAAGGTAACAACATCAGAGATCAATCAAACGCAAAATTATACAAATCTTAAAACCTAATACCGCCATCGATTTTCAACTTATCTTTTGACAAATAAATACGATCATAGAAACAATAAAACAAAACTTTTTGGAAAAAGGATGAAGATAGCTTTCCAACAAGCTATCATTTGTATGAATCTGACAAACGATGAAAGAGTTATGCTATATTGAAGTTCAAGAAGATTTTGGCAGCTTCGCTGAGTTTCGACTTACCTTACCAGAAAGAGATACTAACCTCTTGACAAAAAAAATATATTTTTGGAAAGAAAATGAAAAGAGCTTTCCAACAAGCTATTATTTTCAGGAATCCGACAAATGGTGAGAGAGTTATGCTAGTTTAAATTTTCAGCGAATTTTGACAGATATAGGGAGGTGTAAGGGTTTTAGGCTATACGAGTTTTGTGTGTTTTCTATGACTGATTTTTGTGGGGTTTAGATTCTGTAGTTATCCCCTTTTAATTTTAGGGATTCTCATTCCTAAGATGATTGTCAACAAATTAATAACCATATTAAAGGGAATACCAGAAATAATTAACAAATATTCCTTACCAATTTCGGTCATCACACATCCTTTTCTTCAGAGGAAAAATGGTCTTTTCACCTACACTGGCTTATGGACTTCTAGGAGTCAAAATTCAGGGTCACATCCTCCTCTCCTTATAAGAATTTTGTTCTCGAAATTTTAGCACAATTACCTAAACAAAAAAGTAAGGAAATTTTGTACGCATAGATTCCTCAGTCTCCCAATACTGTTCCTCAATTTGGCTATTACGCCAAACAATTTATACCGTAGGCACATTTCGACTGCAAAGCTGCCGAACTGACCGATCTAGTATGGAAACTGGCTGTATGGGATAGGATAGGTCTTCAGTAACTTCTACTGGGAGTTCCTCGAGCACATGAGCAAGGTCTTGTACATACTTTCTCAACATTGAAACGTGAAATACGTTTTGAATTCTGTTCATATTTGGAGTTAAGGCAAGTTTGTATCCAACAGAGCCGATTCTTTCAACAATGTCATATGGACCAATGTAGCAAGGTGCTAGCTTACCTCGCTGCTGAAAACGAAGGACTCCTTTCTATGGGACGACCTTCAAAAACACTTTGTCACCTACCGTAAAGCTCCCTTCGTCGATTGTCGGCTTAGCTTTTCTGCCGATCCTGGGCTGTTTTTAGCCGTTGTCGAATCAAGTTCAACTACTCCATTGCTTGATCAATCAATTCCGGATTGTCTAGGTGTCTTTCGCCTACTTCATTCCAGAAAATGGGAGTCTTGCAACGTCTCCCATATAATGCTTCATAACGTGCCATAGTGATGCTTACATGAAAACTATTGTTGTAAGCAAATTCTGCCAACGGCAGGCATCGATCCCAACTTTTCTGCTGATTCAACACACTCACTTGTAGCATCTTTTCTGTTTGATCAACGGTCTGATGATGAAATGTTGTACTGAAATTCAATTTTGAACCCAGAGAAATTTGGATTTTCTCCCAAAATGGTGAGGTGAAACAAGGGTCACAATCTGAAACGATGAAAACTGGCACTCCATGCAATCGAATAATCTCATCTAAGTAACAAACAACCAATTTCTCCGTTGTATCCATCATACATATAGGAAAGAATTGTGCAGATTTCATCAATCGATCCACAATCACCCAAATGGCATCGTATCCTCGCTGTGACCTAGGCAAACCGGCCACAAAATCCATTGTGACATGCTCCCACTTCCATTCTGGAATCGAAAGTGACTGAAGTAGTCCAGCAGGTCGTTGAAGTTTGATCTTTACTTGTTGACATACGAGGCATCGGGCAACGAACTCAACAATGTGGGGTTTCATATTTGGGCACCAATACTGCTCTTTCAAATCTTGGCACATCTTAGTGCTTCCGGGATGGATAACAAACTTCGAACTATGTGCCTCCGATAGAATAAGGTTATTAATATCAATATCTTGTGGAACACATACCCGGTTTCTAAAGACAAACACTTTGTCTTCTCGTATTCTGAAATCACGAACTATGGCATCAACACCATCAGAAAATTTCTTCCGAATTTTAATTACTTTCGGATTCTCTAATTGCTGATTCCGGATTTCCTCAATCAAGGTATGTGTGACTTCGATTCGTGCCAATAATGAACCAGAATAATCAGTGCCAAGATGCACACGATTAGTGCTAAAATCCAGCAACATAGGCATGTAATGGGCGCGCATATAGGCCAAAATTGATGGAGAAGGAGGATGAAACTTTTGGCTTAAGGCATCAGCAACAACATTTTCCTTTCCAGGATGATATTCGATGATCAAATCGTAATCTTTGATCAGCTATACCCATCTTCGTTTTCTCATATTCAATTCTTTTTGCGTGAGTAGGTACTTTAAGCTTTTGTGATCGGTGAAGATTCTGCATGTCTCGCCGTATAAGTAATGTCGTAATACTTTCAACGCAAACACCACGGCTGAAAGCTCCAAATCATGTGTAGGATAGTTGTTTTCATGCGGTCGTAACTGTCGGGAAGGATATGCAACGACTTTCCCATCTTGCATCAATACGCATGCAAGTCCGGATTTTTATGCATCGCTGTAAACCACATACTCCTTCCCGCATATAGGTAAAGTAAGGATAGGTGCGGAAACTAACCGATTTTTCAGTTTTTCGAAGCTTCGCTGGTATTTCTCATTCCACACGAACGGCTCACCCTTGCGCATCAGTTTTGTCAATAGTCCGGCAAGCTATGAAAAATTTTCCACAAAGCGACGATAGTATCCTGCTAAACCAAGAAAACTACGAACTTCAAACACAGTTTGCGGGGGTTCCCAGGCAATTACAGCTTCAATTTTCTTTGGATCAACTAACATCCCTTGGATGGAAACAACATGGTCAAGGAAACTGACTTCGCATAACCAGAATTCACATTAGGAGTACTTTGCGAACAACCGCCGATGCTTTAAAACATTCAGCACAATCCGCAAGTGCTTAGCATGCTCGTCTTCCAATTTTGAATAAATCAGAATGTCGTTGATTAAGGCTATCACAAATTTATCTAGAAACTCATCTAACACACGATTCATCAAATCCATGAACACGGTTGGTGCATTGGTCAAACCGAATGGCATAACAAAAAATTTGTAGTGGCTATATCGCGATCTGAATACGGTTTTCGGAATATCAGCATCACGAACTTGCAATTGATGGTATCTGGATCTGAGATCAATCTTGGAAAATATGCCTGCACCCTGGAGTTCATCGAACAAATCAACGATGCATGACAAAGGGTACTTGTTCTTCATAGTTATACGATTCAGCTGCCTATAGTCGATGCATAATCGCAACGAACCATCTTTCTTCTTTACGAACAAGACAGGTGCTCCCCAAGGTGACACACTAGGTCGGATGAAACCACGATCTAGCATATCTTTCAATTGCGTTTTTAGTTCCTGTCACCACACCAGGACTAGCCTCGACATCAGTAAGGGTGAAGAGCCTTGTTGGTCTTGGTTGCGCTCGCTTGTGGATTTGTTGGGTGCTCCTCCTGGTGCACGTGTTGGTGGTCTGGCGGGGTTGGCATTCCTACCTCGGTTTGCATTTGGTACACCTGTGATTCACCTTGGTTTCGGGCATTCCCACTGAATATGTCCCATCTCGCCACAGTTGTAACATCGATATTGCTCTGAATTCCACAAAGATCTAATGGAATTTGAACCAGAAAAGTTCTTTCTATTGGTATTTCCATTGCCATTAATTTTCGGAGGATAGGACCTTAAAGGATAGGGTCTCATTCGTCGATTGAACTTTGAATCTTGCCTATAGGATCTGCCACTAGTGGCTGTGGATGGCTTCCTGATTTGCAAGATCTTTTCAGCTTCGGTTGCGGCAATGATTAGTTCTTGAAAATTCTGCACCGGTGTCGTACCTATGATGGTTTTGAGTTCGGTACTCAACCCATCCTGAAATCGTCTCGCAAACTGGTACGGTGCAAGATCTTCTTTTGGTGCAAATCGGGACAACTCCTTTAACATTTTCTCATATTCCAGCACCGAATGGGTGCCTTGTTCAAGTTTGTAAAAAGCTTGTCGCTGTTTTCTTTTATGGAACCTCGTACAAAATCTTTGGTCGAATTCATACCTTAATTCCTCCCAAGTTGGCAAACGATCACCAAATTGTAAGCTAACAGATGTCCACCATGCGAAGGCTTCTCCCTCGAGTAGGAAAGTGGCGATGGCAACTTTTTCATCATCAGATATACGTAAAAACAAAGATACTCGACACAATGTGTCAATCCATTCACGAACAGCAGCAGTTCCGACTGAACCACTGAAATCTTTACATCCTAATTGTCGAACCTCCTTCAATAATTTTATAATCATGACAGAAAGTCTCTCGGCTTCCTTAGGATGTGCAGGCTGTATAGGTTCAAGTGGAGGAATAGGTTCTTCCACAGCACAGGTGCAGCAGCATTCTGAAATTGCGTCTCCATACGCTGCTGATTTGCAGGAAATCTTTGTAATACGTTTAATATTTGTGCCATCACAGGATCAATGACTGGTGTAGCTGGTGGCTTAAGTTGATTTTAGGGTTCATCTTGCTCTTCCTGCTCAATTTGTGCATTCGGCTCCTCTTGCTCAACAAGCTGTTGTTCATCCTGAATCCCATTCCTACCTCTTCGATCCCTTGTAGCGTTCAACCTTGCCATACTATTTAAGCATATGATTGTTACTTACACATAACTAAATATGATACTAAGAAAAGAAGTGGTACTTGGTGAAGAGGCGTGCACCAGACGATACGCATATGCGTGAAAGTAACATATAAATTTTCAGAAATGACATGCACACATGCAAAAGTATTCTCGGCAATTACATCAACACTCATATATACTATCGAAAATCATCGTCAAACATCCAGCAAGCATGGATTCACACAACATCCATTTTCGGCAACAAACGCCAGCAATCACATACATATACATTAAGCAATACAGGAGTCAAATAGGGACATTCGGCAGCATGCATAAATCAACACACACATTCTCAACAATGATAAGAAACAAAGCAAACACCTACCCAAACATATCATGGCATACCAGGCATAAGAACATACACGAAAAAATATCACATCAGATTATCATTCTCATCATTTAAATCTTACAAATCAATCTCATTTTAGCATTAGTTCATTTTCGGTATTAGCCCCTAAGTGAGTGAATGTGTGCGCATGTCCTTACCTACAAACACCAAAATCAAAAAATAAGTTAGCATATAACAAATTATTTTCCTTAAACCATGCTCCACTACCAAACCTGTAACGATCCCAATTCCTACATATTAATATTTGCTCTGATTAAGGTCATTACTGCCATGAAACCCAAACAAGCCCAAAGACACCAAGGACCTATCTGAATCTCACCAGGCTTACTCACTAAATTTTCAACTTTTAGCATGTTTATTCTACATGTTTAATAACAGTTGGAGCTTAATATTGGACAATCATTCGGGGATCATAAGGAGAGAGTGAAAACATCAGCGAAAGTTTTTAAATTAAATCACTGGATTCATAACACACAAGTCCCGTAAGGATCCAAATAACTAGCACGAATTCCTCCAACATAGTCAAAAATAACAAGCAAAGGAGGAATCTTAAAATAAGCCAGAAAGTAGTCCAATTTTTATTCAAGTTATACGCGCAAGTAATCAAGGAACAGGTATGCAAAAATGATTCGATATCACCCCGCCGTACAGTCTTGATCTCAAACACTGGTACCACGAGTATTGAATGTATTTAAACCTGAAAAAGATGATGAAAACAATGAAATGAGATTACAAGAATCTCAGTAGGGTCACAACATCATAAGATCTATAGAAACCATAAACAGAAATCTCCTGAACAACATCTGATCATTCCTATGCAACTAAAGGGATTCATGCAATTCAAAGATTCAATCAAACAAGGTAGGGCCGAATCTAAGACAGAGGGGGACTAAAAACACTTCTGAAAAGTTTCAGAAGTACACAGGCACACAGAACTCGTTAGAATGTTCTCGGCAAAGAAGAAGAAAAGTCCATCCCCTTCCACCTATTTTGTCCAAGGTTTACTGAACGAAAGGTAATTGGTTAACACACAAGCTAATCAGCAAGCTTATTCATCTTGCCACGCAAGGACAAAACATCCCAAGCCACACAAAGACAAAGGCATCCCAAACCACACAAGGATAAGGGCTTTCGAAACCACATAAGGATAAGGGGTTCTTGCCACACAAGGACAGGGCTTCTGGCCACAAAAGGACAAAATATTCAGCGAGCTCTTGCTAGGATTTTCCATCCATACAACTCCTAAACCAGTAAGAACCTCCTCTCTCTAAGCCACACAAGGACAAGGGCATCCCAAACCACACAAGGATAAGGGCTTCCAAAACCACATGAGGATAAGGGGTTGTTGCCACCCATACAACTCCCATACCAGTAAGAACCTCCTCTCTCACTAGGAGCATCAACGCTTACCCCGAATGGCCACCGGAAAAGGATCGTGACACAAAAACACCTACAAGCACACACAGGCATGCACAAAGCACAAAACCATAATAGGTATTCTCAATTCTGTCAGATCACATTCAGTATGTTCAATACACATCACACATGCAAGCAAGGCACTCCTAACCTACCTTAAGGGATTCGGTATAGCCTAGAAATTCCTCAATTAAATCCACAACTCAAACATGCATTAATTAATATGAATGCGCATACAGTTTCACAATCATAAGTACCGAAATCAATTAAGCAAACAACGAAATCTCCGGAGAAACCGATGAGGTATAGATATTACCTCTCTTGTCTCTGAACTACCTATAGCATCAATAATTCTGCACTACCTATAGCATCACAAGGCAAAGCCAAAACAAAACTAAGTATGCATATGCAATATCCAATTCAATACCCTATTTCCTTACAAATTCCACTCACCAAACCTATAAGAAACCAATGATCAGATGCCTCAGGTACCTCCTCCTTGGATATGTGATGTGATAGCCAAGAATTTTTAAAAAAACAACCTGAATTACCATCCCTAATTATCATACAATTTTCGGCAAAAAGAATAAGGCAATAGGGTAAGTTGCAATTTCATGTTAACAAGTTATAGGAGTTGCGATCTCATGTTAGCAAGGAAGGATTAAGGGTTTATAACATGTATAATCAAAAGAAACAAGATCACAATCCAATAGGTTAATCAATTAATTAAGATAGGCACAATAAAGCAGTAGGGAAAAGGTAGGGCATATTGATTTCCTGTATAGAAAAGATTCAAAGTATGAATTCACAATTTTTCACTGTGAATGGATATTGAACAATCATACGAATAAAGGTAACAACATCAAAGATCAATCAAAGGCAAAATTAATCTTAAAACCTAATACCGCCGTCGATTTTCAACTTATCTTTTGACAAATAAGTATGATCATAAAAACAATAAAACAAGTATTTTTGGAAATAGGATGAAGATAACTTTCCAACAAGCTATCATTTGCAGGAATCCGATAAACGATGAAAACATTATGCTACATTGAAGTTGAAGAAAATTTTGGCAGTTCCACTGAGTTTTGAGTTATCTTATGAGAAAGAAATACTAACTTTTTGACAAAAACCCAATTATTTTTGGAAATAGACTGAAAAGAGCTTTCTAACAAGCTATTATTTTCAGGAATCCGGCAAACGATGAGAGAGTTATGTTGGTTTAAAATTTCATCAAATTTTGGTAGATATAGGGAGGTCTAAAAGTTTTAGGCTATACGAGTTTTGTGTTTTTTTTATGAATGATTGTTGTGGGGTTGGCTTCCTATTTATAATGAATGGGTATGGAATTAAGATTATTACATTAAAAGCTTTATTAAAATATGATAACTACTAGATTTAAATTCTGTAACAATCTCCTTTTAATTTTAGGGATTTTAATTCCTAAGGTGATTATCAACAAATTAAGAAACAAATTAAAACAAATTAATACCAGAAATAATTAACAAAAATTCCTTACCAATTTTGGTCATCGCACATACTTTTCTTCAGAGACAAAATGATCTTTTCACCTGCACTGGCTTCTGGACTTCTAGGACTCAAAATTCAGGGTCTCACAGGTATAACCAACTCTTGCCCTATTGTTGCCTATCTTGATCAATTGATTAAACTATTGGATTCTGATCTTACTTATTTTGATTGTACATGTTATAAACACCTAATTCTTCCTTAATCACATGAAATTGCAACCTTTATAACTTGATAACATGAAATCACAACTTTCCCTATTGCTCTATTCTTAGTGTCGAAAATTTTATGTTGATTAAGGATGGTAATTCAGGTTGTTTCTTGTTAAGTTCTTGGTTATCACATCACATATCCAAAAGGGAGGCACCTGCGGCATCTGATCAGTGGTTTTTGATAGGTTTGGTGGGTGGAATTCATAAGGAAATAGGGTATTTACATGGTTATTGGATAAGCATGCTTAGTTTGGTTTTGTCATTACCTTGTAATGCTATAGGTGATTCAAAATTATTAAATAAAAGGCAAAGGAATAGCTTCTTGTTCAGTGTCAAGGGAGATAGGATCAATGCCTTATCGGTTTCACTAGAGATTCTTTTGTATGCTTGTTGATTTTGGTACCTATGTTTATGTTAATTTATGCACATGTGTGTGAGATAGTATATGCATGAGTTGCAAAATGATTTGAGGCTTATCTTTGCTATACCGAATCCCTTAAGATAGGTTATGAGTGCCTAGCTTGTATGTGTTATGTGTATTGAACATGATGATTGTGTTCTAACATGATTAAGAATACCTTGTTGTGGTATTGTGCTATGTGCTTGTCTGTGTGTTCTTGTACCTGTTTGTGTGTCAGGATCCTTTTCCGGTGACCATTCGGTATAAGCACTGATGCTCCAGGGGAGAGGAAAGGTTCTTACTGGTAGGGGAGTCGTATGGGTGGCAATCGCCAGCCTGCTCGCGTTGGATGCCTAGTCTTTGTATGGCTAGACGCCTTGTCCTTGTGTGGCAAGATGCACTTATCCTTGTGCGGCTTGGATGCCCTTATCCTTGTGTGGTTTGGATACCTTTGTCCTTGTGTGGCTTGGATGCCTTGTCCTTGTGTGGCAGGATGAATAGGGATGCTGATTAGCTTGTGTGCTAACCTTTTACCTTTTGTGCAGGGAAGCCTTGGACAACACAGGTGGAAGGAGATGACCTTTTATGTTGATGAGATTGATTGATGATTTACCTATCTGTGTATTTCTGATTTTAGGAAATGTTTGTAGTCCACCCTCAGTTTTAGCTTTTGGCCCTAACCTTGTTGTTTGATTGTTGAATTGTGTGATCCCTCTTTAGTTGTATAGATTGATCTGATGTTGTTTGGGAGATGTTTGTTTAAGATTTCTGTAGATCTTATGATGTTGTGACCCTACTAAGATTCTTGTAATCTCATCCTGTTGTCTTCACCATTTTTAAGGCTTAGGTACATTCACTGTTCGTGATACTAGTGTGTGTGATCAAAACTTCACGGCGGGGCGACATTGCATCATATTTACATTCCTGTTACCTTGATTGCATGCGCATATAACATGAACTTTGATTGGACTATTTTCTGGTTTTTCAAGTCCCTCCTTCGCTTGTTTGTTTCCGGATTATATTGGAGGTTTACTTCTCGGATTTTTAATTCCCTGTGGGACTTGTGTGTTGTGGTTCCAATGACTCAATTTAAAGACTTTCGCTAATATTTTATTCACTCCGTATGATACCAGAACACTTGTCCAATATCATTCTCTAATTATTTTAAATACAAAAAATAAATATGTTAAAATTGAGAATTTAGATAGGTAAGCCTTGTGGGATTGAAATAGGTCCTTGTTTTTGGGCTTGTTTGGGTTTCACGATAGTAAGGGTCCTAATAGGAGTAAATAATAATATATTTGGATTCGGGGTCCTTATATGAGTACACTCGGCAACAGTCAGCAATCATACATGCAGTAACATACTTGATAACCATATAGGAACACTAAGAAGTATAGCATGCATCAACAACACTCATTTGGCAATAAGCTTAAGACACATTGCAATTACTTGGCAACAAACTCATTCGGGACTGTCTTAGTACATACTCATGCATTCGGTAATAGCAAAAAAAATATAGCAAACATTCATTGAAACACATCAAGGCATACCAGGCATAAAAACATATATAAGCACACAGCAAATCAAATTATCATTTTCACCATTTAAATCTTACAATTCAATCCCTTTTTAGCATTAGATCTCTTTCGCTATTAGCTCCTAAGTGAGTGGGTGTGTGCGCATGTACCTACCTACAAACACAAAACTAACAACCAAGTTAGTATATAACAAATCATATTCCCTAAACCATCCTCTCTTACCAAACCTGTAAGGACCCAAATCCCATATTTCAAAATTGCTCCTAATGGAACCCTTACCATCATGAAACTCAAACAAGCCCAAACTAGGACCTATCTGAATCCCATAAGGCTTATCCATTTAGTTCCGATTTTAGTATGTTAATTCCTTTAAGATTTTAAAGTTTGGAGCATGATATTGGACAAGAATTCTGGTATCATATGGAGAGAATAAAAACATCAACAGAAATCTTTAAATTTAATCAATGAATCCACAACACACAAGTCCCGTAAAGATCCAAAAATCTAACAAGAAAACATCCAACATAATTCAAAAGCAACAAGCAAAGGAAGAAGTTGAAAAACCAGAAAATAGTCAAATCCTTATTATTGTTATATGCGCAAGTAACCAAGGAAACAAGAATGTGAATGTAATGCAATATCGTCCCTTTGTGCAATCTTGATCTCACACACTAGTACCACGAACAACGAATGTACTTAAGCCTGAAAAATGGTGAAAACAACAGGATGAGATTACAAGAATCTCAATAAGGTCATAGCTTCATAAGTTCTATAGAAATAAAAAACAAGCATCTCCTAAACAACATCAGTTCATCCCTACACATCTAAGAGATATCACGCAATTCAATAATCAACCAAAGGTTTAGGGCTGAAACTAAGGCTGAGAGTGGACTACAAACACTTCCAAAATTCAGAAGTACACAGGCAGGAAAACTCATCAATCCTCTCAGCAACAGGAAAAGGATGAGAGAGTTATGCTATTTTGAAGTTTAGGCAGATTTTGGCAGCAATAGGGACGTGTAGAGTTATAGTTTGGACGAATTTTGTGTATTTTCTATTTAAGGTTTAATTGTGGCCAGTTTCCTCTTTATATAGGGTGGTTATGGGATTAATTTCCTTTCTTTAAAGTCTAGATTAAAGTAAGATAATTATCAGAATTAAATTCTGTAACTATCCTTCATTAATATTAGAAATTTTATTTTTTAGAGTAATTATCAACCAATAAAGAACTAAATCAAAGAGAATTAAAACTAGAAATAATTACTAGACATACCATACCATTTTTGACCGTTACACATCTATCTCTTCAAGGATAATACGGTCATTTCACCTGTACTGGCTTTTGGACTTCAACTCCTCAAAATTCAAGGTCTCACATGCTGAATTTGTTTTGAACATGTTACACAAGTATATACGATTTATGTATTGTTGGGAGATGTTTGATTGGTTTTTTGCAGATCTTATGATGTTATGACCCTATTGAGATTCTTATAATCTCATTCCATTGTTTTCCATCTTTGTTATGCATAGGTTCGTGCTTTGCTGGTGATACCAAGGTGTGAGAACACGGTTGCATGGCCGGACGATTACATCACATTTGCATTGCACTTTCTAGCTGGTTTTCTATTGATTGCTCTTGCTCTCCTATGTTTGAACTTCATTTATGGCTTTCCAACTTCTGTTCCATCTTGTTTCCAAATGCTTCTATGAATTATAATTGGTGTTTAAGATTCCTTGGGACTTGTGTGTTATGATTCCACTAGTTTTGAGTATTTGTAAAAGTCTTCTGCTGATGTTTTTTTCACTATGTATAAGCCAAAATATTGTTTAATGAATTTACACACTCTAACATTTTGATGGATATGAATGGACTAATAAAATCGATAACAAGTATGATTTGAGCCTTGTGGGATTTAGATGGGTCCTTGCAAGGACTTGTTTGGGTTTCATGGTGGTAAGAGTCATTATAAGTTGGGTTTGGGTTCTTACGCTATGCTTTTCAATTCTCTTTGAAAGATGAAGCCAAACATTGGTTGTGAAGTTTATTATCATGATTTATAAACAATAGAGAGGAGATGGTGGATGCTTTGTTGACAAAATTATTTTCATCAACCCATGCGTCAACCCATTGCAAGAATATATTTGCAGTTAGGTAAAACAAAGAAGATTCTTTCCATGACTATTGGAAGCAATACAAGGATATATGTTCAGTATGTCCTACACACGGATTCTGAAATAGGCAACTCATCTAGTATTTCTATAATGGGTTAACCAAACAAACCAGATCATATTAATCTCACATTGCGGAAGAGTGATAATGAATTCAAATTAGCGAGAAGCTCATGATTTGATTGCAGAAGTGGCTGATCATAGCCAGCACTTTAGTGATGTTGATGATAGACTGTGTCAAACCAATAGTGGAATCTATGATAGAGATTAAAGAGAAAATGGCTAGCATGGATTCTGTGATGAAGAAATAGGCGATCCACAAATGAAATCGTATGGATTTTGTTCACAACTGGATCGTCTTTCTGGTGCTTGTCCATCAATGCTTGATGAAAGACCTCAATCATTGAATGCTTATAATGATTATGTGCCCCGCACTAAAAGAATGATATGAATGCTAAATCTTATGAATAAAGAAGGAATTATCTTAGTCTATCATATGGATCCCACGGACATGGTAATCCAGAACAGAATAAAAAATTTTGTGTATGCCATATCAGAGGTAATGGACCACCAAATCGAGATCTAGCTTGGAGGACATTGTCATGAGCTTGGGATTTGTGAACCAAGCGACGTGCGGTACTCAGTCAATTACTTGCTAATTAGCTAAGTTACCCTCAAATTTTCTCAAACTCGCAATATATAAAAATAGAAGAACAGGGGAGAATATGGTGGAGAAAACTTCTCTTTATTAATGTGAGACCCCATATTTTTAGTCCTACAAGTCCAGAAGCCAGTACAGGTGAAAAGACGATTTTGCCCTTGAAAGAAAGAATATGTGATGGCCAGAATTGGTAAGAGTGGTATGATAGTTAATTGGTATAAATTCCATTTAATCAAAGTCCTTATAGATAGATAATTGCCTTAGAAGATTAAAATCCCTAAGAATAGGGCAAGATAATTAAAGAATTTAATTATCAGGTAATTATTTTCTTTTTAGTTATCTTAAAAGTAGTAATCATAATTCTATACTCATTCATTATAAATAGGAAACCAACCTCACAAAAATCATTCAGAGAAAACATACAAAATTCGTATAAGCCTAAAACCCTACACCTCCCTATAGCCGTGAAAATTTGGTGAAACTTTAAACCAGCATAACTCTCTTATCGTTCATCGGATCCATGAAAATAATAGTTTGTTGGAAAGATCTTTTCATCTTCTTTCTAAAAAACTTTGGCTATTTTTCAGAAAGTTAGTATTTTTTTCTCTAAAGATAAGTTGAAAATTGGCGGCGGAATTAGGTTTTCGCCAAATCTTCTTGAACTTCAATCTAGCATAACTCTCTCATTGTTTGTCGAATCCCTACAAATAATAGCTTGTTGGAAAGCCCTTTTCATCTTATTTCCAACTATATATTTTTAGTTGTTTGGACATAAATATTTCCATGTCTAAGGTTAAGTTAAAAATCAGAAACGGAATTAGGTTTTTAGATTTCTATAGTTTTTGTCTTCGGTTGATTTCGGTTGTCGTTTCCTGTGTTTTTATGATTGCTTACCATCTATTAATGATGTATGATCATGAATTTTCTTATTTTAAACTTCTCTATGCTTAAAGTCGAAATTGTCCTATGCTCTACTTTTAACGACAAATTTGCATGGTTAATTGGAATGGAAATTCAGGTTGAATCTTGTTAAGTTTCTGGCTATTACATTACACATCCAAGGGGGAGGCACCTGGAGTATCTGGTCACTGGTTTCTGATAGGTTTGGTGAGTGGAATTGGTAAGGAAATAGGGTATTCAATTGATTATTGAATATGCATGCTTAGTTTGTTTTCGTCTTTGCCTGGTCATAATATAGGTGGTTCAGAATTACCTAATAAAGGCAAAGGAGTAGCTTCTTGTTCAGATTCAAGAGAGGTAGGATCTATGCCTCATCGGTTTCTCCAGAGAGCCCTGTTATTTTCTTGATATTTTTTGATACCTGTTCTTGTTGTATTGCATGCGAATTGATTATAGGGTGAGAGTATGAATTTCGATTTGAGATGTAAATCTTATAGGCTATATCGAACCCCTGAGTTAGGTTTTGAATGCTTGAGTTGAATATGTTATGTGAATTGAATATGCTGATTGTGTTTTGACATAATTGAGGATACCCTACTATGGTACAATGCTTTGTACTTGCCTGTGTGTGCTTGTACGTGTTTGTGTGTCAGGATCCTTTTCCAGTGGCCATTCAGGGTAAGCGCTGATGCTGCTAGGGAGAGGAGGGGTTCTTACTGGTATGGGAGTTGTATGGGTGGCGAAACCCCAACAAGAGCTCACTGGATATCTGGTCTTTGTGTGGCCGGAACCCTGTCCTTGTGTGGCAGGAAGCCCTTATCCTTGTGTGGTTTGGGATACCCAAGTCCTTGTGTGGCTTGGGAAGACTTGTCTGTCTATGACAAGACGACTTACTAGGCTTACTGATTAGCTTATGTGTTAACCGTTTATCCTTTGTGTCGTAAGCCTTGGACAACACAGATGGAAGGGGATGGCTTTTCATCTACATTTCCGAGAGCAATCTGATGAGTTCCACCTACCTATGTACTTCTGATACTTTTGAAAGTGTTTGTAGTCCTCCCTCAACCATAAATTCGGCCCTAACCCCTTTCTGATTGATTCTTGAATTGCGTGATCCCCTTTAGATGTCTAGGTATGATCTAATGTGAATTGGGAGATTTGTGTTTAAAATTTCTGCTGATCTTATGATGCTGCGACCCTACTGAGATTCTTGTATTTTCATACCGTTGTTACTATTTTTCAGGCTTAGGTACATCCACTACCCGTGGTACCAGTGTGTGAGATCAAGGCTGCACGGCGGGGCGATATCACATCACATTTGCATAATAGATCCTTGTTTACTTGCGCATATAACATGAATGATTGGGCTACTTTCTGGTTTATTTTCAGATCCTTCCTTTTCTTGTTATTTCCGAAATATATTTGGAGGATTTCTTGCTGGTTGTTTCGATCCTTATGGGACTTGTGTGTTATGAACCCAATGATTTAATCTAAAGACTCCCGCTAATGTTTTTATTCACTCCGTATGTTACCAGAATAATTGTCCAATATCATACTCCAATCGTTGTTAAAAAAAAATTAGAAATAAACATGCTAAAAATCGAAAGTTAATAGTAAGCCTGGTGAGACTCAGATAGTTCCTAGATGTCATTTGGGCTATTTGGGTTTCACAACAGTGATGACATTAATCGGAGCAAATAATAATAGTTAGGAATTGGGGTCGTCACAATTAAACTTAAATGAAATTCTTTGTACAAATAAAAGAAAGGAGGTGACAATCATTATATACTAGCTAATGGATAGACTTATTTTCTATCGGATAAAGCCTTCATTGTCCCTAATGATAAACCTTATCATAGATAAGGTTTAACAGAACACCAATTATAACAGATAAACTCTAAATTATCCTATCATTTATTTTAATCTATGAACTATAGACCAAGCCATGTGACCCAGTTCGGTATATGGGCTGCTTATTGTGAACTAATTATATGGGTAAGCTTCTGTATGCGTGATATCCTCCCCCACTTATTTTATTGATGCCCTCATTGACTTAGCTACCTCATAATTCATGATTTAATCATGAAACTACTATAAGGAATAGAATCATTCCCAACTTGATTCATTTGCTGAAAGATTTTTCTATTTCACAAGATATTTTGTCATTTCCGCATGTCTCCAAACCTATTAGAACTCTTACCGTCATTAAACCTAGACAAGCCTAACCTAAGACCTATCTGAATCTCACAAGGCTTAATCACACTAGTTCCAATTTTATTGAATTCTCTTCTAATGCCTTTTAAAGGTTGGAGCAAGATAAATATGGACAAGCATTTTGGTGACATATAGAATGAATAAAAATATCAGCGGAAGTCTTTATAATTAACTATAGGAATCACAACACAAAAACCCAAAAGGGATCTAAAAATCCAGCAAGTCATCCTCCAATAAATTCTGGAAATAAACAAGAATAAAAAGGATTCAATAAACCAAAAAGCAGTCCAATCAAACTTCATGTTTAATGGTAAATTCGGAAGCAATCAGCAAGGAAGGAGGTATGCAAATGTGATGCAATGTCATGCCACTGTGCAGCCTTGATGTCACACACTAGTACCACAGATAGATGATGTACCTAAACCTGAAAAATGATGAAAACAACAGGGTGAGATTACAAGAATCTCAAGAGGGTCACAACATCATAAGATCTGGAAAAATTTAAACAAACACCTCCCAACCACGAATGGCCATCGGAAAAGGATCCTGACACACAACCACTTACAAGCACACACAGGCAAGCATAAAACAAAAAACCACAACGGGGTATTCTCAATTCTGTCAGATCACATTCAGCATGTTCAATACACATCACACATGCAAGCTAAGCACTCCTAACCTACCTTAAAGGATTTGGTATAGCCTAGAAATTCCTCAATTCAATCCGCTACTCAAGCATGCATTATTTAATATGAATATGCATTTTTTTTCATAATCATAGGTACTGAAATCAATTAAGCAAACAACGAGGTATCTGGAGAAACCGATGAGGCATAGATCCTATCTCTCTTGTCTCTGAACAAGAAGTTATGCCCTTGCTTTTATTCAATAATTCTGCACTACCTATAACATGACAAGGCAAAGCCAAAACCAAACTAATTATGCATATCCAATTAAATACCCTATTTCCTTACCAATTCCACTCACCAAACCTATCAGAAACCAGTGATCATATGCGGCAGGTACCTCCCCCTTGGATGTGTGATGTGATAGCCAAGAACTTAACAAGTAACAACCTGAATTACCATCTCTAATTATATCATACAATTTTTTACATTAAGAATAAGGCAATAGGGCAAGTTGCAATTTCATGTTAACAAGTTATAGGAGTTGCGATCTCATGTTAACAAAGAAGGATTAAGGTTTTATAACATGTATAATCAAGAGAAACAAGATCAGAATCTATTAGGTTAAGTAATTGATCAAGATATGCAATAATAGGGCAGTAAAGCAAAGGTAGGGCATACTCATTTCATGTATGGAAAAGATTCAAAGGATGAATTCAAGATTGTTCACTATGAATGGATTTTAAACAATCATATGAATAAGGGTAACAATATCAGAGATCAATCAAAAGCAGAATTATAGAAATTTTAACTTAACTTTTGACAAATAAATATGAATGTCCGAACAAAAAAAATGATTGGAAATAGGATGAAGAGAGCTTTCCAACAAGTTTTAATTTTCAGGAATCTGACAAACGATAAAAGAGTTATGCTGGTTTAAAGTTTCAACGAATTTTGGCATATATAGGGAGGTGTAAGGGTTTTAGGCTATACGAGTTTTGTGTGTTTTCTATGAATGATTTGTGTGGGGTTGGCTTTTTACTTAAAATGGATGGGTATGGAATTAAGATTACTACTTTAAAGGCTTTATTAAAGTAAGATAACTACGAGATTTAAATTCTGTAGTTATCCCTTTTTCATTTTAGGGATTTTAATTCCTAAGGTGATTATCAACAAAAAAAGAACCAAATTAAAGTGAATTAATACCAGAAATAATTACCAAACATTCCTTACCAATTTTGGCCATCACACATCGTTTTCTTTAGGAGCAAAATAGTCTTTTCACCTGCACTGGATTCTAGACTTCTAGGACTAAAAGTTCGAGGTCTCACACTGATTTCATGTATAGAAAAGATTCAAATGATGAATTCATGATTGTTCACTATGAATGGATTCTAAACAATCATATGAATAAGGACAACAACATCAAAGGTCAATCAAAGGCAGAATTATACAAATTTTAAAACCTAATTCCGCCGCCAATTTTCAACTTATCTTTTGACATTAAAATATGAATGTCCATAAAAAAAAACCAATATTTTGGAAATAAGATGAAGAGATCTTTCCAATAAACTGTTACTAGCAGGAATCCGACAAACGATGAAAGAGTTATGCTATATTGAAGATCAAGAAGATTTTGGCAGTTATGCCACATTTTGACTTATCTTATGGGAAAGAAATACTAATCTCCTGAAAAAAACCCAAAACTTATTGGAAAGAGGATGAAGAGAGCTTTCCAACAAGCTATTATTTGCAGAAATCTGACAAACAATGAAAGCGTTATTCTATATTGAAATTCAAGAAGATTTTGGCAGTTCCGCCGAGTTTCTAATTATCTTATGAGAAAGAAATACTAACTTTCTGATGAAAAACTAAAATGGATGGAAAGAGAATGAAGAGATCTTTCCAACAAGCTATTATTCTCAGGGATCTGATAATCGGTAAGTGAGTTATGCTGGTTCAAAGTTTCAGCGAATTTTGACAGTTATAGGGAGGTATAGGGTTTTAGGCTTATACGAATTTGTATGTTTTTTTATGAGGAATTTTTGTGGAGTTTGCTTCCTATTTATAATGAATGAGTATAGGGTTATGATTATTTCTTTTAATCACTTTATCAAAATAAGATAATTTACCAGATACTTAATCTCTTTAATTATCTTCTCCTATTTTTAGGGACTTTAATCTCTATGGCAATTACCTATCTATAAGGATAATCTCTAAGGCAATTATCTATCTATAAAAACTTAGATTTAAGGGAATTTAAAATAAACTTAACTATTAAACAATCTTACCAATTTCGGTCATCACACATCCTTTCCTTCAGGGGCAAAATCATCTTTTCACCTGTACAGGCTTCTGGACTTCTAGGACTCAAAATTTGGGGTCTCACATGTAACGACCCTAACTCATAACCTATTATTAATTGCTCCGATTAGGGCCCTTACTGTCGTGAAACCCAAACAAACCCAATAACCAGGACCTATCTGAATCCTACAAGGTTTACTAATCAAATTCTCGATTTTTAGCATGTACATTCTTTATGTTTATCAACAATTGGAGCATGATACTGGACAAGTATTTTGGTATCATACGGAGTGAATGAAATATCAGCGAAAATCTTTAAATAAAATCAATGAATCCACAACACACAAGTCCCATAAGGATCCAAATATCCAACAAGTTAACCCCCAACATAAATCTGACACAATAAGTAAAAGAAGCATCTTAAAAAACCAGAAAGTAGTCCAATCATAATTCATGTTATATGCACAGGAAATCAAGGAACAGGTATGGAAATGTGATGCGATATCGCCCTGGCGTGCAGCCTTAATCTCACACACTGGTACCACGAACAGTGGATGTACCTATTCATTGTTGTCATTTCGTGTGTTCGTATGATTGCTTAGCATCTATTCATGATGTATGATCATGAATTTCTTTCTTTTAAACTTCTCTATGCTTAAAGTCAAAATTATCCTATGTCCTACTTTTAGCGACGAAATTTGCATAGTTGAATGAAATGGTAATTCAGGTTGAATCCTGTTAAGTTCCTTGCTATCACATCACACATCCAAGGGGGAGGCACCTGCAGCATCTGATCACTGGTTTCTGATCGGTTTGGTGAGTGGAATTTGTAAGGAAATAGGGTATTCAATTGATTATTGAATATGCATGCTTAGTTTGTTTTCATCTTTGCCTGGTGATAATATAGGTGGTTCGAAATTACGTAATAAAGGCAAAAAAGTAGCTTCTTGTTCAGAGATATGAGAGGTAGGATCTATGCCTCATCATTTTCTCCAGATACCCTTGTTATTTTCTTGATATTTTTGTTACCTGTCCTTGTTGTATTACATGCAATTTGATTATAGGGTGAGAGTATAAATTTCGGATTGAGATATGGATCTTATAGGCTATATTGAACCCCTGAGTTAGGTATTGAATGCCTGAGTTATATATGTTATGTGAATTGAATATGTTGATTGTGTTCTGACATGATTGAGGATACCCTGTTGTGGTTTTATGTTTTGTACTTGCCTGTGTGTGCTTTTATGTGTTTGTGTGTCAGGATTCTTTTCCCGAGGCCATTCCGGGTAAGCATTGATGCTCCTAGGGAGAGGAGAGGTTCTTACTTGTATAGGAGTTGTATGGGTGGAAAACCCTAGCATGCGCACGCTGGATATCTGTCCTTGCAAGGCCAGAACCCTATCCTTGCAAGGCAGGAAGCCCTTATCCTTGCGAGGTTTGGGATGCCCTAGTGCGTGTGTGGCTTGGGAAGACTTGTCCGTGTGTGGCAAGATGACTTGTCCTTGCGAGGTAAGATGAATAGGCTTACTGATTTGTTTGTGTGTTAACCATCTACTCTTTGTGCAGTAAACCTTGGACAACACAGGTGGAAGGGGATAGCCTTTCTTCTTCATTTCTGAGAGTAATCTGATGAGCTCTACCTGCATGTGTACTTCTGATTTTTCAGAAGTGTTTGTAGTCCTCGCTCAACCATAGATTCGGCGCTAACCTCTTTTTAATTGATTCTTGAATTGGGTTATGCCCTTTAGTTGTTTAGGAATGATCTA
This sequence comes from Passiflora organensis, assembly GCA_019739055.1. Lineage (NCBI taxonomy): Eukaryota > Viridiplantae > Streptophyta > Magnoliopsida > Malpighiales > Passifloraceae > Passiflora > Passiflora organensis. The sequence goes on from JAEPBF010000234.1 coordinate 223,922, forward strand.
ATGTGAATTGAGAGACTTGTGTTTAGGACTTCTATAGATCTTATGATGCTGTGACCCTACTGAGATTCTTGTAATCTCATACCATGTTTTTACCATTTTTCAGGCTTAGGTACATCCACTGTCCGTGGTACCAGTGTGTGAGATCAAGGCTGCACAGCGGGGCAATATCGCATCACATTTACATACTTGTTTACTTGCCCATATAACATTAATGATTGGGCTACTTTTTGGTTTATTTTAAGAACCCTGCTTTTGCTTATTATTTCCGAAATATGTTGGAGGATTTCTTGCTAGTTAATTGGATCCCTATGAGACTTGTGTGTTATGAACCCAATGATTTAATCTATAGAGTTCCGCTGATAATTTATTCACTATGTATGTTACCAGAATGTGTGTCTAATGTCATACTCCAATTGTTGTTAAAAATTTGAAATAAACATGCTAAAAGTCGGAAGTTAATGGTAAGCATGGTGAGATTTAGATAGGTCGTAGGTGTCATTTAGGCTTATTTGGGTTTCACGACGGTGATGACCTTACTAGGAGCAAGGTTTATTCCTTTAGAACCGGTTTTAAAAAGTTTTATTCTTATGCTTTTTAAAGGTTGGAGTATGATATTGTACATGCATTCTAGTATCCTACGGAGTGAATAAAAAGATCAGCGGAAGTTTTTAAATTTAATCAATGAAATTATAACACAAAAGTCCCATAGGATTCCAAATATCCAGTAAGTAAACCTCTAACATAATTTAGAAACAAACAAGCAAAGGAGGAACTTGAAAAATTAGAAAATAGTCCAATCATAGTTCATGTTATATGCACAAGCAATCAAGGAACAGGTATGCAAGTATAATGCAATATCGCCCCGTCATACAACCTTGATTCTCACACATTGGTACCATGATCAACAAATATACCTAAGCCTGAAAAATTGTGAAAACAGTAGGATGAGATTACAAGAATCTTAAACAAACATCTCCCAAACAACATCAGATCAACCTATACAACTAAAGGGGATCACACATTCTTCACACAAGGACAAGGCGTCTAGGCACACAAAAACTAGGCATCAAGCGTGCACATGCTGGGAATTGCCACCCATACGACTCTCATACCAGTAAGAACCTCTCATCGCAATGAGCATTAGCGCTTACCCCCAATGGCCATCATAAAAAGATCCTAACATACAAACATGTACAAGCATACACAAACAAGTACAAGGTATCCTCAATTATATCTTAAGGCAAAGAAAAAACCACACTAAGCATGCATACTCAATAATCAAGTGAATATCCTATTTTCTTACCAATTCCACTCACCAAACCTATCAGAAACCAGTGACCAGATGCCACAGTTGCCTCCCTCTCAGATGTATGATGTGATAGCCTAGAACTTAACAAGATTCAACCTGTATCATCACCTCAATCAACCATACAAATTTCGGCACTTAAGATGGGGCAATAGGACAATTACGATTTCATACATACGAGGTATAAAGGTTGCGATTTCATGATTACAAGGAAGGATTAGGTGTGAATAACATATAAAATCAAAAGAAACAAGATCAGAAACGAATAGGTTAATCAATTGATCAAAATCGGCAACAATAGGGCAATCGTTAGGGCAAGCCAATTTTTTGTATAAAGAAGATTCAAAGAATGAATTCATGATTTTACAACATAAATGAATGCCAAACAATCATACAAACTAAAGGAACATCAACAGAAATCAATTGAAGAAAATATCACCCAATTTCGACTCCAAGACCTACGAATTACAATTTCAATTTTGACAAGGAAGAATTAACCTTCTAATGATCTGTAATGACCCCAACTCCTATTTATTAAAATTTTCTCCGATTAAGGCCATTACCTCCGTGAAATCTAAACAAGCCCAAAGACACCTAGAACCTATCTGAATCCCACCAGGCTTTCCCATTAAATTTTTAATAACAAATAGAGCATAATATTGGACAATCATTCTGGTATCATATGGATTGAATAAAATATCAGTGGAATTTTTTAAATTTAATTATTGGAATCAAAACAAACAAGTCTCATATGGATCCAAATAACCAGCAATAAATCTTCCAACATGTTCCAAAACATAACAAGCAAAAGAGGGATCTTGAAAATCCAGAAAAGTAGTCCAATCTATGGTTATATTGTATGCGCAAGCAACCAAGGAAATAGGAATGCAAAGGTGATGCAATATCGCCCCACCGTGCAGCTTTGATCTTAAACACTGGTACTATGAACAGTGAATGTATCTAAGTCTGAAAAAAATGGTGGAAACATCAGAATGAGATTACAAGAATCTCAATAGGGTAAAAACATCATAAGATCTGCAGAAATCATAAATACAAATCTCCCAAACAATATAAGATCATTTCTAGCAACTAAAGGGGATCACGCAATTCAAAAATTCAGTTAAAAAGGGTAGTGCCGAATCTAAGGCTGAGGAGGGACAACAAATACTTCCGAAAACTCAGAAGTACACAGGCAGGTAAAAGTCATCAGATTGCTCTTTGTAATGAAGAAGAAAAGCCATTCCCTTCCACCTGTGTTGTCCAAGGCTTACTGCAGAAAAGGTAAATGGTTAACACACAAGCTATTCAGTAAGCCTATTCATTTTGCCACACAAGGACAAGTCATCCCAAGCCACACAAGAACAAGAGCTTCCTGCCACACAAGGACAGGATTTCTGGCCACATAAGGACTAGACATCCAGAGAGCTCATGCTAGGGATTGCCACCCATACAACTCCCATACCAGTAAGAACCTCCCCTCTCACAAGGAGCATCAGCGCTTACCCCGAATGGCCATCGGAAAAAGATCCTGACACACAACAAGTACCAGCACACACAAGCAAATGCAAATCACAATACCATAATAGGGTATCCTTAATCATGTCAAAACACAATCAACATGTTCAATAACACCACACATACAAAGTAGGCACTCATATCCTATTTCAATGGATTTTTTATAGCCTAGAGGATCGCATCTTGGTCCACAAGTCAAGCATTACTACTACAACATATGCGCATACAACATTACATGTAAAGGCACTGAAATTAGCAAGCAAACAACAAGGATCTCTGGAGAAACTGATGAGGCTTAGATCCTACTTCTCTTATCTCTGAACAAGAAGTTATTCCCTTGTCTTTATTCAATAATTCTGCACTACTTATAGCATCACAAGGCAAAGCCAAAACAAAACTAAGTATGCATATCCAATATCCAATTAAATACTCTGTTTCCTTATCAATTCCACTCACCAAACCGATCAGAAACCAGTGATCAGATGCCACAGGTACCTCCCCCTTGGATGTGTGATATGATAGCCAAGAACTTAACAAGAATCAACCTGAATTACCATCCCTAATTATCATACAATTTTCTGCACTAAGAATAGGGCAATAGGGCAAGTTGCGATTTCATGTTAAAAAATTGTAGGAGTTGCGATCTCATGTTAACAAGGAAGGATTAAGGGTTTATAACATGTATAATCAAAAGAAACAAGATCAAAATCCAATAGGTTAATCAATTGATCAAGATAGGCACAATAGGGCAGTAGGGCAAAGGTAAGGCATACTGATATCATGTATAAGAAATATTAAAAGGATGAATTCATGATTGTTCACTATAAATGGATATTAAACAATCATATGAATAAAGGTAACAACATAAGAGATCAGTCAAAGACAGACTTATAAAAATTTGAAAACCTAATTCCGCCAATTTTCAATTTAACTCTAGAGAAAGAAATATTAATCTTAAGACTAAAAAGAAAAAATAGTTGAAAAGAGGATGAAGAGAACTTTCCAACAAGATATTATTTACAGAAATCCGACAAACGATGAGAGAGTTATGTTTATTTGAAGTTTAAGAAGATTTTGGCAGAAATTGCGAGGTGTAGGGTTTTCAGGTGCTACGAATTTTGTGTGTTTTTTTATAAGATTTATGTGTGGCTGACTTCCTATTTATATAAGACGGTTATGAGATTATAATCCCTATCTTCAAGACTTAATTAATGTAAGATAATTATCAAAATTAAATTCTGTAACTATCCCCTTTAAACTTAAGGTTTTTATTTCCTAAATTAATTATCAACCAATAAAGAATCAATTTAAAGAGAATTAATACCAGAAATAATTACTAGACATCCTTTACCAATTTCAGCCATCACATATCCTTTCAGGGGAAAATTGGTCTTTTTCATCTGCACTGGTTTCTGGACTTTTAAGTCTCAAAATTCAAGGTCTCACATCCTCCCTTCCTTATAAGAATTTAGTCCTCGAAATTTTTAGCACAAGTACCTAAGCAAATAGATAAAGAAATTTTTCACGCATAGATTCTTCAGTCTCCCAAGACTGCTCCTTAATTTGGCCATTACGTCAAACAACTCGCACCATGCGCACACTTCGACTATGAAGCTGCCGAACTTACTGATCTAGTGTGGCAACTAGCTGTACGGGATAGGATAGGTCTTCAGCAATTACAACTTGGGGTTCTTCGAGCATGTGAGCAGGGTCTTGCACACCAGGTCTTGCACATACTTTCTCAATATAGATACATGGAACACATTGTGAGGTAAGGCAAGTCGGAATGCAACAGGACCGATCCTCTCGACAGTGTTATATGGACGAAAGTAACGAGGTGCTAGTTTACCTCGCTGCTGAAAATGAAGAACTCCTTTCCATCGGGCGACCTTCAGAAACACTTTGTCACCTACTGAAAATTCTAGCTTCCTTCGTCGTTTATAGGCGTAGTTTTTCTGTCGATTATGGGCTGTTTTTAGCCATTGTCGAATCAAGTTCAACTGTTCCATTGCATGATCAATCAATTCCGGATTGTCTAGGCGTCTTTCGCCTATTTCATTCCAGTAAATGGGAGTCCTGAAACATCTCCCATATAATGCTTTATAAGATGCCATATCGATGCTTACATCAAAACTATTGTTGTAAGCAAATTATGCCAATGGCAGGCATCGATCCCAACTGGTTCGCTAATCCAACACTCTCGCTCGTAGCATGTCTTTAAGTGTTTGAATTGTCCTTTCTGTTTGGCTATCGGTCTAGGGATGTAATGCTATAGTAAAATTCAATCTTGAACCCAGCGCATTATGGAATTTCTCCCAAAATCGTAAGGTGAAACGAAGGTTATGATCTAAAACGATGGAAACTGGCACTCCATGCAATCGAACAATCTCATCTAAGTAATGAATGGTCAATTTCTCAGTTGTATCCATCACACGTATAGGGAGGAAGTGTGTAGATTTTGTCAATCGATCCACAATCACCCAAATGGAATCGTATCCTTGCTGCGATCAAGGCAAACCGGTTACAAAATCCATTGTGACATGCTCCCACTTCCGTTCTGAAATCGGAAGTGACTGAAGTAGTCCAGCGGGTCGTTGATGTTCGATCTTTACTTGTTGACATACGAGGCATCGGGCAACGAACTCAATAATGTGGCGTTTCATGTTTGGCCACCAATACTGCTCCTTTAAATTTCGGTAAATTTTAATGCTTCCAGGATGGATAGTTAACTTCGAACTATGCGTCTCCGATAGAATAAGGTTACGAATATCAATATCTCGTGGAACACATACCCGGTTTCTGAAGACAAGCACTTCGTCATCTCGTATTCGGAAATCACAAAATATGGCATCAACACCATTAGAAAGTTGCTTCCAAATTTCAATTAGTTACGGATCCTCTAAATGCTAATTCTGGATCAAGGTAGGTGTGACTTCAATTTGTGCCAAGAATAAACCAGAATAATCAGTGCCAAGATGCACACGATTAGTCCTCAAATCCAGCAACATAGGCATGTAATGGGGTACGCATATAGGCCAAAACCGATGGGGAAGGAGGATGAAACTTTCGGCTTAAGGCATCAGCAACAACATTTTCCTTGCCAGGATGATATTAGATGATCAAATCGTAGTCTTTGATAAGCTCTACACATCTTCGTTGTCTTATATTCAATTCTTTTTGTGTGAGTATGTACTTCAAGCTTTTGTGATCGGGGAAGATTCGGCATGTCTCGCCATATAAGTAATGTCGCCACATTTTCAACGTAAACATCATGGCTGCAAGCTGCAAATCATGTGTAAGATAGTTGTTTTCATGCGGTCGTAACTGTCGGGAAGCATATGCAACAATTTTCCCATTTTGCATTATTATGCATCCAAGTCTAGACTTCGACGCATCGCTGTAAACCACATACTCCTTCCCGTAAATAGGTAAAGTAAGGATAGGTGCGAAAACTAACCGATTTTTCAGTTCTTCGAAACTTCGCTGGCATTTCTCGTTCCACAGGAACGGCTCACCCTTGCGCGTCAATTTTGTCAATGGTCCGGCAAGCAATGAAAAATTTTCCACAAAACGACTGTAGTATCCTACTAAGCCAAGGAAACTACGAACTTCAAACACAGTTTGCGAGGTTCCCAAGTAATTACGGCTTCAATTTTCTTTGGATCAACTAACACACCTTGGACGGAAACAACATAGCCAAGGAAACTGACTTTGCGTGACCAGAATTTGCATTTGGAGTACATTACGAACAACTACCGATTCTTTGAAACATTCTGCACAATCCGCAAGTGCTTAGCATGCTATTCTTCTGATTTTGAATAAACCAGAATGTCTTCGATGAAGACTATCACAAATTTATCTAGAAACTCATGGAACACACGATTCATCAAGTCCATGAACACAACTGGTGCATTGGTCAAACTGAATGGCATAACCAGAAATTCGTAGTGACCATATCGCGATCTGAATGCGGTCTTTGGAATATCAACATTACGAACTCGTAATTGATGGTATCTATATCTGAGATCGATCTTGGAGAATATGGCTGCACCCTGGAGTTCGTCGAACAAATCGTTGATGCATGGCAAAGGGTACTTATTCTTCATAGTCACACAATTCAGCTGCCGATAGTTGATGCATAATCGCAATGAACCATCTTTCTTCTTCACGAACAAGACAGGTTCTCCCCAAGGTGACGCACTAAGTCGGATGAAACCATGATCCAACAAATCTTCCAATTGTGTATTTAGTTCCTTCATTTCCGTAGGAGCCATATCGTATGGAGGAATGGAAATCGTATTCGTGCCAGGCACTAACTCAATGCCAAATTCCACTTCCCTTACTGGTGGTAGACCGGGTATGTCTTATGGAAATATTTCTGGAAATTCATTAACAACTGGGACAGAATCGAAACCCAAGGACTCTTTGGAAATATCATGTACGTGCACAAGATACGCAGTACATCCTTTGTTGATTAGTCTCTTTGCATCAAGCCAGGTTATCATGCAAGTTGGAACAACTCACTTATCACCTTCAAAACAATGCTCGACACCATCAGAAAAAGTAAACCACACATGTTTGGTGAAACACTCCATACGGGCTTGATATTTCGCCAGACAGTCCATATCTAAAATCACATCCAATTCTCGGATATCCAATGGAATTAGATCCACTTTAAGTACATTCGGACCCATATGTACAGCACAACCGATGTAAACTAGATCACAAATCAGTTACTCTCCCAAAGGAGTTAAAACCGCAATACGAGGAGTCAAAGGAGAAAGAGGTCAATCTGTGCTAAGTGTTATCCTTGGACTTACAAATGATCTATTTGCTCCGGGATCTAATAATACTTTAGCATTTTGAGAAAAAACTGAAATAGTACTTGTCACCACATCAGGACTAGCCTCAGCATCAGTTAGGGTGAATAGCCTTGTTGGTCTTTGTTATGCCTCACCTGTGGATCAGTTGGGTGGTCCTCCTGGTGCGCTTTTTGGAGGTTTGGTGGGGTTAGCATACCCACCTCGGCTCGCAGTAGATATGTCTGTGATCCGTCTCGGCTTTTGGCATTCCCGCTGAATGTTCCACATTTCGCCACAATTGTAACATCGACTTTGCTGAGTATTCCACAAAGTTCCATTGGAATACGAACCAGAAAAGTCTTCTTGTTGTTACTTCCATTGCCGGTATTTTTCGGAGGATAGGACCTGAAAGGATAGGTTCTCATACACCGATTAAATTTCAAATCTTGCCGGAAAGATCCACCATTAGTGGCTGCGAATGGTTTTTTTGTTTGCACAATCTTTTCGGTTTTAGTCGCTGCAACAATCAGTTCTTGCAAATTCTGTACTCGTGTCTTACCAATGATGGTTGCAAATTCTCATCGTCTCGCAAGCTAGTACGGTGAGCGATCATCTTCAGATGCAAATCAGGACAATTCCCTTAATGTCTTTTCATATTCCAACACCAAAAGGGTTCCTTATTCAAGCTTGTAGAAAGGTTGTCGCCGCTCGCTTTTATGGAATTTCGTATAAAACCTTTCGTCGAATTCATATCGAAATTTTTTCCATGTAGGTAGACGATCGCCAAATGACAAGCTCACAACTGTCCACCATGTGAGGGCTTCTCCCTCCAATAGGAAAGTGGCAATGGATACCTTGTCATCATCAAAGATACGTAAAAACAAAGATACTCGGGACAAGGTGTCGATCCATTTGCGAATGGTAGCAGCTCCGGCTGAACCATTGAAATCTTTCAATCCCAATTGTCGAGCTTTCTTCAATAGTTTTGTAATCATGACGGGAAGTCTCTCAGCCTTCTTAGGATGTGCCGGCTGTACAGGTTCAAGTGGAGGAATAGGTTATTCCATAGGCACGGGTCCAGGAGCATTCTAAAGTTGTGCCTCTATACGTTGTTAATTTGCAGTAATCCCTTGCAATACGTTTAAGATTTTTGCCATCATATGATTGATGGCTGGTGCCTCTTGTTGATTTTCGGGTTCAGCTTGCCCTCCCTCCTCAGTTTGTGCATTCGGTTACTCTTGCTTAAAAGGTTGCTGTTTGTCCTGAACCTCATACCTACCTAGTCAATCCCTTGTAGAGTTCAACCTTGCCATACTATACAACCATACGATTGTTACTTAACATATAACTAAATACGATACTAGGAAAAGAAGAGGTACCTAGTCTAGATGCATGCACCAGACGATATTCAGATGCTAGAAATCAAAGTACTCATGCACACGAGTATGGAAATTTTGGAAACCACATGAACACATGCAATGAACATTCAGCAATTATCTCAACACACGCATAAGTACTCAACAACAGTACAACCCATACTTAGAAATCATACAAAACCACATCTCATGCATTTGGCAACAAACGTGTCTCACACATATTCACATTCAGCAAGCATAGGTTCATACAAAACATACTTGACTTGCATACAAATCAAACACATGCTCGGAAAACTTGACAACAATACATAAAGGCATACCTGGCAATGATAAGAAATCACATAGGGATACTCAGTAGTATGCACCAACAAATACACATTCTTGACAATGATAAGAAACCCATCTAAACACTTAAAAACACATCAATTCATACAAGACATAAAAATATTCATAGACATGCAGCAAGTTAATCAATCAGACACGAAATCTAAACATTTCTAACCAGGTTGTTAACATCTGGTTAATTTTTGGTATTAGCTCTCTAAGTAAGTGGGTGTGCGTGCATCTATCTTCCAAAATCAACAATCTAGTTAGCATACAATAAACCATATACCCTAAACCATGCTCAGCTACCAAACCTATAATGACCCCAATTCTTATTTATTAAAATTTTCTCCAATTAAGGTCATTACCGCCGTGAAATCCAAACAAGCCAAAAGACACCTGGAACCTATCTGAATCCCATGAAGTTTACCTATTAAATTTTTAATAACAAATGGACCATAAAATACTAAACTTCAGAAAAAAACCAAAAAATGATTGGAAAGAGGATGAAGAGTGTGAGGACCCGTTCCCGGTAAATGGGAACCTCACCGCCGTGCAACCCCGATCGACCCAACGGGTGGATCAATCAGAACCACACAAGGCTTACTGTAAAATCATTTCCAAATCTTGAAACTTTCCTATGAAATTGAAGCATGGCATGTTATTATAAAAACTCGGCAAAATCAGCAACAGAATTATTAGCGGAAGTCTTTCATCTCACACATATCAACCCACGATATAATTCTGTCACACATTTCACATAATATCGCACTGTCATTTAAACTTATGCAGTATAAAATTTAAATCCCAGATTCACACGTTTAGCATACATATGCACACATCTAGTGTGTACCTACAACACAAATAATGTCGAGTGTCCAAAATGTGTGGAGTACAATGTCCAGCCCTACGACCAATAATGGAATAGTAACCTGGAAGCTGAACTGCTAGTCTCTCAATTTAGCCCTGAGAAAAATAAAGGGAGGGGGTGAGATCAAAGGACCTCAGTGGGAGTACCGCGTCATAAGCACAACGTGGGAATAGAGGCAATTACTAAATCAGTTTACAAACCAAGTACGTAACACAATTGAGTCTCATGCTCATATATGCACATAACGAAATCCACAATGCACAATGCACAATGCACGACGCATGATTATCAAAACATTATGCAACGACTAATATGCCCAAAACCTACCGGGGCAGACACAAACCACTTCCGAATAATCAAGGTATTCAAACCCCATTGATGGTTTTAATTTAACAGTTACATATGTATTCAAACCCCTACCATCAAGGTTGTCCGAAACTGAATGGAGAAATCAAATTATCAGATTCCATCTCAGTTTCGTAGATACATGCATATAGCATTATGAGAACTGATCGTTTCTAGTGCACTTGAGTAACCATTCATATAGATATATCCTCCATAACCCTCCAAGGTAAGCAATTGTCCCCTCAGCTGGGATTCCCATATACTTACCTAGCTTGATCAAGCATAGTTTGTCAATTCCAGTAAATCCCTAAAAAAATACTTATACTACATTATTTAGGAAAAACTTGTAATGCATGCTATGTATTTATACCGTTCCACATCAGGCCGATCTCACATTTTTAACAAGTCTCCCTTGTGTTGCCACACACTCAGTTACAAGCAGCAATCCACTTATGGCAACACAATGCACATCACACAGCCATCATGCTTAGGTTTGAACATATATTTAATGCGTTCCAAAGCATGACAAGCATTCATATGAGTCTAACATGATTAGTTATCAGAGTACCAGCAATGCCTCTATTCAAATCAAACCATGCAATCCAATTTTAATTAAACAAATCAACCAGTACGCATAACACATCTTTTCCTTTCTCAGCTGCCGCAACATCACCTATACACATAAGGCAGTCAGAGAACCATAAGCTAATATGAATTCAAGTGATCAGAAACTAAAACTGAAATTAAAACCTAAAAGACCCTCTCACAATTACCACTCAACACTCCTCTGTAATTGAACAATTTAACCACTCCATAAACTCACAACCATTCCCCCTTAATCACAACTCTGACCAGCAAATATTCACACATTACAGTACCACCCAAGCAACCAATACACCCAATTCATCAAGAACTTTCGAATTCCACCCTCTGACACTGTTCACCCGAGAATTACACAAAGCTTTCAAGGTCTTTCCAGACACAATCACTCACTAAATTAGCTCAGCAACATTACTAGAAACCTAAAGAAACTAACTTAGAAGCATGGAAGCAAGAATTAAACCACTTACCAGTAAACCTTCAATTTTCGTCCAGAATGAAAACAGTGTAGAAATCACTCCTACCCACCAAACTACTAGTGGAAACGTGTTGAAAACACTGGGGAAGTGTTAGAGTATGATCCCCTAACGATTTCTGAGGTAAAACTGAGTTGAAGGTGAATGTTGGTACTATTGGATGGTGGAGAGGAAAGAAAAACGGTGAAAGGCATTTTGGGCAGATAAAATGAATGGTCTGCTGGGTTTAATGCACAAATGGCAAAACTTGGCAAGACTTAAGTGTAACTAATGGGTTAGCTAGTATATGAGCTGACACAATGGATTTGGGCTGAGACTGAATTGGGCTATATCCCAGGGTCTACCAAGTACAGAAATTCTAATTTCACAGCCCGTATCATTCCAATTGACCCGAATAAAATTTTGCATAACAAGACGGGTGTGTGGGATTTCGCTTAATCAATTGGGTTTACGAATAGTGTTTGGGCTCGATGAACAGTATTTGGGCTCGATGAATAGTAATCGACCCAAAAATTCATGGTCACTCAAAACGGGTCATAATCTGTCAAATTCCAATTTCCACTAACTCAGTCCTCAATCACGCATTCTAACGTACTCCCAATCACACCTAGACACCCTAAAACACTCAAACACGCTAAGGACTCCCTAAGGCTGAGGCACCCAACGTAAGAAAAAATTTACGAATCGAATCTGCACTCTATCGTAAGCTACTCTCAGAAGGGTGAGGTCTCACATCTCCCCTCCTTACAAGAATTTCGTCCTCGAAATTCACTTACCGGAATTGTTGAACAACTGTGGATACTGCTCTTTCATCAGTTGTTCTGGTTCTCAAGTTCGTTCTTCCATCACGTCACTTCACCACAAGACTGAAAACATCGGCACGGAACGACTTCGCAATTGTTTCACTGCTCTGTCTACTATCGTTACCGGTTGAGTCTGATATGACAAGTCGTTGGCGATCTCTATTGGCGGCGACTCCAACACATGCGATGAATCTGGCACATACTTCCGTAGCATCGACACATGGAACACATTGTGAATTCTCTCCAACTCTGACGGTAAATTCAACCGGTAGGCCACCGGCCCAACTCGGGCTGTAATACTGTATGGACCAATATATCGGGGTGTTAATTTACCTCACTGTCAAAATCTGATTACGCCTTTCCATGGTGCTACCTTCAAAAATAATTTATCCCCCATAGCAAACTCCAAGTTTCGTCTGCGATTATCAGCATAATTCTTTTGTCTATCTTGAGCTGTCTTCAGCCTTTGCCGAATCAATGTCAATTGTTTTACTTGCCTGATCGATTAGTTCAGGACTATCAAGTTTCCGTTCACCAACTTTGTCCCAGCACAACGGCGTGCGGCATCATCTCCCATACAACGTTTTATATGGCGCCATGCCAATGGAAACCTGAAAACTGTTGTTGTAAGCGAATTCTGCTAACGGTAAGCATCGTTCCCACGACGTCTGTCTCTCCAACACACATGCCCGAAGCATGTCCTCCAAGGTCTTTATCGTTCTCTCCGATTGTCCATCTATTTGTGGATGAAAGGCGGTGCTGAAGTTCAACTTTGTATCCAAGGAATTATGAAATTGCTTCCAAAGTATGGAAGTAAAACGCGGATCTCTATCTGACACAATGGATACCGAGACTCCATGTAGCTTCACTATCTCGTCAAGATATTTCATGGCCAATTTCTCTGGTGTATCCGTCGTTTTAATGGGGAGGAAATGTGCAGACTTCTTCAGTCTGTCCACTATCACCCATATTGCATCGTGGCCTCGCTGTGACCTCGGTAAACCTGTCACAAAATCCATTGTCAATATTCCCATTTCCATTCCGGAATAGGTAATGATTGTAGTAATCCTGCAGGTCTCTAATGTTCTGCCTTGACTTGCTGACACACTAAACACTTTGCCACGAACTCTGCAATGTGTCTCTTCATCCCTGATCACCAATATTGCTCTCGTATGTCTCTGTACATTTTGGTGCTGCCTGGATGAATTGCAAACATTGAACTGTGTGCTTCCATCAAAATTAACTGTCGCAGCTTCTCATCACGGGGAATACACACTCGACCACGAAATGTCAAGATGCCATCCTCTCGTATACGGTATTCACTGGCCATGCTAGTACCACCGTCATCGCCCTAAACCTGCTGTCGTACTCGAACCATTACTGCATCTTCGAGTTGCTTGGTTCGTATTTCGTCAAGCAAAGTAGGCTTGACAACGAGCTGTGCAACCAAAGCCCCTGAATCATCACTATCTAGCCGAACTCTGGATGCTCTCAAACACATAAACATAGGCATGTATTCTGCTCGTACGTAGGCTAAGGACGTTACCGTCTTCCTACTCAATGCGTCCGCTACAACATTGGCCTTGCCTGGATGATAGTCGATTACCAGGTCATAATTTTTGTTCAATTCCAGCCATCTCCGCTGTCTCAAATTCAACTCTTTTTGAGTGAGCAGATACTTGAGACTTTTGTGATCAGTGAACATTCTGCACGTCTCACCGTACAAGTAGTGTCGCTAGATTTTAAGGGCGAATACCACTGCTGCCAATTCCAGATCGTGAGTCGGATAATTAATCTCATGCGGCCGCAACTGTCTCGATGCATACATCACCACTTTTCTTCCTTGCATCAACACACCGCCCAATCCCATCCTTGATGCATCGCTGTATACCACATACCCCTTACCGCTGGTCGGTAAAGTGAGAATTGGGGCGGATACTAGTCTGGACTTCAGTTCCTGGAAACTTTGTTCACATTGCTCTGTCCATTCGAAAGGAACTCCTTTGCGTGTTAAACGCGTCAATGGTCCAGCCAAAACAGAAAAATTCTCCACAAAGCGTCTGTAATAGCCTGCCAATCCAAGGAAACTGCGAATTTCTGTAACACTTTGTGGAGGTTCCCAAGACAAAATTGCTTCTATCTTCTTGGGATCGACTAGAATGCCATCGGCTGACACTACATGTCCCAAAAATCCAACTTCACGCAACCAGAATTCATACTTAGAAAATTTGGCATATAATTGCCGAGTTCGAAGTATGTCTAACACAGTCTTCAAATACAACAAATGTTCCTCTTCTGACTTGGAATAAACCAAGATGTCATCTATGAACACAATGACAAATTGATCTAAGTACTCCTGGAACACTCTGTTCATAAGGTCCATGAACATAGCTGGAGCATTAGTCACACCAAACGGCATCACCAAAAATTCATAATGGCCGTAGCGTGAACGAAAAGCTGTCTTCGAAACGTCAGCTTCGCGAACCCTCAGCTCATGGTAACCAGATCGCAAATCAATCTTTGCAAACACTGATGCTCCTTGCAGCTGGTCTAACAAATCATCAATCTGCGGCAATGGATATCGATTCTTCACTGTGACCCGATTTAGCTGTCTATAGTCAATGCACAATCGAAGTGTGCCGTCCTTCTTCTTCACGAATAATACTGGTGCACCCCACGGAGAGACACTGGGTCTGATAAACCCTCTGTTCACCAAATCTTCCAACTGCGTCTTTAATTTCTTTAACTCTACTGGTGCCATCCGGTAAGGGGCAATGGAGACAGGAGAGGTACCCGGGAATAGTTCAATCTCGAACTCGATCTTCCTCTCCGTTGGTAAATCTGTTACTTCTTCAAGAAATACATCGGGATAGTCTTTCACCACGGGCACACTACTCAATTCCGGGAATTTGGCTGTTACATCACGAACATGTGCCAAGAATGCTACACAACCCTTGTTGATCATTTGTCCTGCACTCATCCACAAGATCACACAAGATGGAACTACTCTCCGATCACCCACAAAACAGAATTCTGTACCATCGGGCAAACTGAACCATACTTTCTTCGTGAAACAATCCACTCGTGCTCTGTACTTGGCCAAACAATCCATACCCAAAATGGCGTCCACTTCTCTGATATCCAATGGAACCAAGTCTACTTCAACCTCTGCAGTACCCATCTTCAAAATACAATTCAGATACACTGTGCTACAACCCCGTTGTTCACCTAATGGAGTCAAAACCGCTATGGGTGGTTCTAGGGGTGACAACTTCCTATCTGCACTCCTAATTACTCTAGGACTGACAAAAGATCTATTCGCTCCAGGGTTTATTAATACTCTAGGAGGAATGGAAAAAACAGTAAGCGTACCTGACACAACGTCAGGGTTGGCGCTTGCCTCCTTTTCTACCAAAGTAAACAAACGCGCCTGCGGCCTTTGCTGTGGTCGATACTGTGACTGACCTGTGATCTCGCTACCAGATGGTCGTCCTGTTTGTAGTCTGTTCTGTGGTCTGGAAGATCCCTGTGAGCCCATATGACTCACACCAAACCTTTGTGCTACTGGCACTAGCATCATCTGAGCTCTTAGCTGATATGTCATGCTTCGCGGTGCTTCTCCTCTAGGACACTCTCTCGCCATATGCCAAAGCTGATTACAATTGAAACAGCGAGCTGGATGTGGACATGGTGGGAGGCGGAATTCTCTACAATTCGGACACCTGGGATACGATGATGGTCTACTGGAACTTAATACTGACTGAGCTGGTTGTGCCTTAGTCACAAAGGAAGATGTTCCCTGTGATCGAGTCGGTGCAGTAAAGTAAGGAGTAAACCTCTTGTTTACAGGCCTCTTGTCAAACCTCCCACTATGTCTCGCAGAATCCCTCCCAGGGATAAATTCCCTTGGTCTACCAACCTGATACTTCTGTCCTCGAGCAATCGTTTCAGACTTAACAGCTTCCACCACTAACTTCTCGAAGTCTGTGCTTGTGTTTGGACCCATGATAGTCTGAATATTATGATTCAGACCTTGCTCAAATCGACTGGCCAAAATTCTCATATCTTGTTCCAATTCCGGCACGACATGAGTTAATGCCCGAAATTCTGTTTCATATTCGGCCACTGTCTTGTTTTCTTGTCGTAACATATAGAACTCAACCCGGGGGGTGTGGTGGAGTGGTAAGACTCCTCCTCCCTTAACCATAAGGTTAGGAGTTCGAATCCTGCCTTTGGGAATGGAACGCCTTAAAATTCCGGGCCAGCTGAACCCACCCTTAGCCGGTGCTTACGAGGCAGCATAGGGGATTAGTCACTGTGATCGATGGTGGATACCCTTATACCTTAAAAAAAAAAAAAAAAACATATAGAACTCAGACCATTTGTCATCCTGGAAATGTGGCGGAAAAAATTATTCATCAAACTCATGTTCGAATTCCCCCCACGTGGGCCGTCCCCCATATCGATTTCTGATGGTACTCCACCAGGTAGCCGCATCTCATTCCAGCAAACGAGTAGCCAAGATCGTCCTCTCTTCATCAGATACTCGCAAGTCTTGGGCAGTAAGCACAATTTTATCTTTCCACTTCCTGGCCACCATTGCATCGCTGGAGCCATAAAAACTTTCACAACCCAAATGTCTGGCTTCTTTCAGCAGTTTTGACACCCGAAGTGGTAGCCTAGCACCCTGAACGTCCTGTGCTTCCTGTTGTACTTCAGGCTGATCTGGTACCTGTACCTGTGGCTGTGCAGCTGCAGTTTGCATCATTTGTATCGTTTGCTGCATCTGACTCAACGTCGTTTGTAACGCCGTCAACACCTGTACTAAGGCGAAATCTTGAGCTGTAGGTGCTGTCTGTCCTGCCTGTGTCTGATGCGTTTCAAATGCTGGTCCATTAGCATCGGACCTCTCATCAACCCCTGCTGCTTGCACTCGGCGTGTCGGTCTCCTAACCTTCTTCTTAGGTGCCATTTAATCTCATTGAACACACAACCATAGTACAAACCTAGAATCAACACAACTAATAATAACTAGACTCACTCTATGCTGGACAATGAACGTGCTGTGAGTGTGATGCGTTTGTAAAATATGTTAGTTCAAAATGAGTTTGTACGTCCCGTACACATGAAACAACCATGCTCCGCTACCAACCCTGTGAGGACCCGTTCCCGGTAAATGGGAACCTCACCGCCGTGCAACCCCGATCGACCCAACGGGTGGATCAATCGAAACCACACAAGGCTTACTGTAAAATCATTTCCAAATCTTGAAATTTTCCATTAAAATTGAAGCATGGCATGTTATTATAAAAATTCGGCAAAATCAGCAACGGAATTATTAGCGGAAGTCTTTCATCTCACACATATCAACCCACGATATAATTCTGTCACACATTTCACATAATATCGCACTATCATTTAAACTTATGCAGTATAAAATTTAAATTCCGGATTCACACGTTTAGCATACATATGCACACGTCTAGTGTGTACCTACAACAAAAATAATGCGGAGTGTCCAAAATGTGTGGAGTACAATGTCCAGCCCTACGACCAACAATGGAATAGTAACCTGGAAGCTGAACTGCTAGTCTCTCAATTTAGCCCTGAAAAAAATAAAAGAAGGGGGTGAGATCAAAGGACCTCAGTGGGAGTACCGCGTCATAAGCACAACGTGGGAATAGAGGAAATTACTAAATCAGTTTACAAACCAAGTACGTAACACAATTGAGTCTCATGCTCATATATGCACATAACGAAATCCACAATGCACGACGCGTGATTATCATAACATTATGCAACGGCTAATATGCCCAAAACCTACCGGGGCAGACACAAACCATTTCCGAATAATCCCCGCTAAAGGATCACTTGGAAGCCCATTGATGGTTTTAATTTAACAGTTACATATGTATTCAAACCCCTACCATCAAGGTTGTCCGAAACTGAATGGAGAAATCAAATTATCAGATTCCATCTCAGTTTCGTAGATACATGCATATAGCATTATGAGAACTGATCGTTTATAGTGCACTTGAGTAACCACTCATACAGATATATCCTTCATAACCCTCCAAGGTAAGCAACTATCCCCTCAGCTGGGATCCCCATATACTTACCTAGCTTGATCAAGCATAGTTCGTCAATTCCAGTAAATCTCAAAGAAAATACTTATACTACATTGTTTAGGAAAAACGTGTAATGCATGCTATGTATTTATACCGTTCCACATCAGGCCGATCTCACATTTTTAACAAGTCTCCCTTGTGTTGCCACACACTCAGTTACAAGCAGCAATCCACTTATGGCAACACAATGCACATCACACAGCCATCATGCTTAGTTTTGAACATATATTTAATGCGTTCCAAAGCATGACAAGCATTCATATGAGTCTAACATGATTAGTTATCAGAGTACCAGCAATGCCTCTATTCAAATCAAACCATGCAATCCAATTTTAATTAAACAAATCAATCAGTACGCATATGCAGATAAAACTTAAACTCCCACCTCTTGTCGCGTTAACGACGTATCAGCGACACCTTTGCCTTTCTCAGCTGCCGCAATATCACCTATACACATAAGGCAGTCATAGAACCGTAAGCTAATCTGAATTCAAGTGATCAGAAACTAAAACTGAAATTAAATCCTAAAGGACCCTCTCATAATTACCACTCAACACTCCTCTGCAATTGAACAATTTAACCACTCCATAAACTCACAACCATTCCCCCTTAATCACAACTCTGACCAGCAAACATTCACACATTACAGTACCACCCAAGCAACCAATACACCCAATTCATCGAGAACTTTCGAATTCCACTCTCTGACACTGTTCACTCGAGAATTACACAAAGCTTTCAAGGTCTTTCCAGACACAATCACTCACTAAATTAGCTCAGCAACATTACTAGCAACCTAAAGAAACTAACTTAGAAGCATGGAAGCAAGAATTAAAATACTTACCAGTAAACCCTCAATTTTCGTCCAGAATGAAAACAGTGTAGAAATCACTCCTACCCACCAAACTACCAGTGGAAACGTGTTGAAAACACTGGGGAAGTGTTAGGGTATGATCCCCTAACGATTTCTAAGGTAAAACTGAGTTGAAGGTGAATGTTGGTACTCTTGGATGGTGGAGAGGAAAGAAAAACGGGGAAAGGAATTTAGGCAGACGAAATGAATGGTCTGCTGGGTTTAATGCACAAATGGCAAGACTTGGCAATACTTAAGTGTAACTAATGGGTTAGCTAGTATATGAGTTGACACAATGGATTTGGGCTGAGACTGAATTGGGCTAAATCTCAAGGTCTACCAAGTATAGAAATTCTAATTTCACAGCCCGTATCATTCCAAATGACCCGAATAAAATTTTACGTAACAAGACGGGTGTCTGGGATTTCGGTTAATCAATTGGGCTATGAATAGTGTTTGGGCTCGATGAATAATATTTGGGCTCGATGAATAGTAATCGACCCAAAAATTCATGGTCACTCAAAACGGGTCATAATCTGTCAAATTCCAATTTCCACTGACTCAGTCCTCAATCACGCATTCTAACGTACTCCCGATCACACCTAGACACCCTAAAACACTCAAACACGCTAAGGACTCCCTAAGGCTGAGGCACCCAACGTAAGAAAAAATTTACGAATCAAATCTACACTCTATCGCAAGCTACTCTCAAAAGGTTGAGGTCTCACAAAGAGAGCTTTCCAACAAGCTATTATTTGCAGCAATCCGACAAATGATGAGAGAGTTATGTTTGTTTGAAGTTCAAGAAATTTTAACAGTTCAGCCGAATTTTGATTTAATTTTAGAAAAAGAAATAATAACCTTCAGACAAAAAACCAAAAATATTTGCAAAGAGGAAGAAATGTTTTTTTCAACAAGCTATTATTTGCAGGAATCCGACAAAGGATGAGAGAGTTATGCTTGTTTAAAGTTCAAGAAGATTTTGGCAAAAATTGGGAGGTGTAGGGTTTTTAAGTCCTACAAATTTTGTGTGTTTTCTAAATAAGATTTTTGTGTGGCTGACTTTCTATTTATATAAGATGGTTATGAGATTATAATCCCTATCTTTAAGGCTTAATTAAAGTAATATAATTATCAAAATTAAATTTTGTAACTATCCCTCCTTAAATATATGTTTTTTATTTCCTAAGGTAATTATCAACCAATAAAGAATAAATTTAAAGGGAATTAATACCAAAAATAATTACTAGACATCCCTTACCAATTTCGGCCATCACACATCCTTTTCTTCAGGGGCAGAATGATCTTTTCACCTGCACTGGCTTATGGACTTCTAGGACACAAAATTCAGGGTCTCACATCCTCCCCTCCTTATAAGAATTTCGTCCTCGAAATTTTCAGCACAAGTACCTAAGCAAACAGAAAAGGAAATTTTGCACGCATAGATTCCTCAGTCTCCCAAAACTGTTCCTCAATTTGGTCATTGCGCTAAACAACTCGCACCATATGTACACTTCTACTGCGAAGCTGTCGAACTGACCGATCTAGTATGGCAACTAGCTGTACGGGATAGGATAGGTTTTCAGCAATTATAATTGGGGGTTTTTCGAGCTCCTGAGCAAGGTCTTGCACTTACTTTCTCAATATAGATAAGTGGAACATATTGTGAATTTTTCTATATTTGGAGGTAGGGCAAGTCTGTATGCAATAGGGCCGATCCTCTTGACAATGTCATACAGACCAAAGTAACGAGGTGTTAGCTTACCTCGCTGCTGAAAATGAAGCACTCCTTTCCATTAGGTGATCTTCAGAAATACTTTGTCACCTACCGCAAATTCTAGCTCCCTTTGTCAATTATCGGAGTAGTTTTTTTGTCAATTCTTGGCTGTTTTTAGCCGTTTTCGAATCAAGTTCAACTATTTTGTTGCTTGATCGATCAATTCTTGATTGTCTAGGCATCTTTCGCCTACTTCATTTTAGAAAATGGGAGTCCTGTATCATCTCCTGTATAATGCTTCATAAGGTGCCATACCGATGCTTACATAAAAACTATTGTTGTAAGCAAATTTTTCCAACGGCATGCATCGATCCCAACCGGTTTGCAAAACCAACACACTCACTGGTAGCATGTTTTTGAGTGTTTGAATCATCCTTTCTGTTTGGCCATCGGTCTGGGGATGAATTGCCGTAATGAAATTCAATTTCGAACCCAGTGCATTATGGAATTTCCCACAACATCGTGAGGTGAAACGAGGGTCACGATATGAAATGATGGAAACTGGCACTCTATACACTCAAACAATCTCATCCAAGTAATGAACAACCATTTTCTCAGGTGTATCCGTCACACGTATAGGGAGGAAGTGTGCAGATTTCATCAATCGATCCACAGTTACCCAAATGGCATCGTATCCTTGTTGCAATCTAGGCAAACCGGTCACAAAATCTATTGTGACATGCTCCCACTTCCATTCTGGAATCGGAAGTGACTGAAGTAAGCCAGCAGGTCGTTGATGTCCGATCTTTACTTGATGACATACGAGGCATCGGGCAACGAACTCAGCAATGTGGCATTTCATGTTTGGCCACAAATACTACTCCTTTAAATCTCGGTACATCTTAGTTCTTTCAGGATGGATTGCAAATTTTGAACTATGCGCCTCTGATAGAATAAGGTTATGAATATCAATATCTTGTGGAACACATATCCGGTTTCTAAAGACAAGTTCTTCGTCATCTTGTATTCTGAAATCACGAACTATGGCATCAACCCCATCAGAAAATTAATTCTGAATTTCAACTAGTTTTGGATCCTCTAATTGCTGATTCCGGATTTCCACAATCAAGTTAGGTGTGACTTCGATTCCTGCCAAAAATGAACCAGAATAGTCAGTCCCAAGATGCACACGATTAGTCTTCAAATCCAGCAACATAGGCATGTAATGTGTAAGACCCCGAATTTTGAGTCCTAGAAGTCCAGAAGCCAGTGCAGGTGAAAAGACGATTTTGCCCCTGAATAGAACGATGTGTGATGGCCAAAATTGGTAAGATTGTATAGTAAATTACTTTGTTTCTAATTTATTTTGATTTAGGTTCTTGTAGATGGATAATAGCTTTATGAATCATCCTTTAAGGTAGATAGTTGCCTTAAGATTAAGTCCCTAAAAATAGGGAAGGTAATTTAAGAGTTTTGGTTATTTAGTAAATTATATTGGATTGATAGATTGATTAAAAGTAGTAGACAAAATTCTATACTCATTGAATATAAATAGGAAGCCAACCCCACCTCCCATTAGCCGTCAGAACTTACTGAAACTTTAAACCAGCATAACTCCCTCATAGTTCATTGGATCTCTGCGAATAATAGCTTGTTGGAAAGCTCTCTTCATCCTCTTGCCAACCATCTTTTTTTTCCATCAGGAGATTAGTATTTCTTTGTCTAATGGTACTTTGAAAATCGGCGGCCGAATTAGGTTTTCGCCAAATCTTCTTGAACTTCAAAATAGCATAACTTTCTACTCGTTTGTTGGAATCTTGCAAATAATATGTCGTTGGAAAGCTATTTTCATTATCTTGCAAATTATATTTCGTTGATTTAGGTCGAGACGAAATCGTCTTATGCCCTACTTTTAGCAAAAGGTTTTGCATAGTTAATTGGAATGGTAAATTCAGGTTGAATCTTGATAAGTTCCTGGCTATCACATCACACATCCAAGGGGGAGACACCTGCGACATCTGATCACTGGTTTTCTGATAGGTTTGGTGAGTGGTACTGGTAAGGAATAGGGTATACAATTGATTTTTGGGATATGCATGCTTAGTTTGTTTTGTCTTTGTCTGGTGATGATTTAGGTGGTTCAGATTTACTTAATAAAGGCAAAGAAGTAGCTTCTTGTTCAGAGACAAGAGAGGTAGGATCTATGCCTCATCGGTTTCTCTAGAAACCCCTGCTCTTATCTGATGTTTTTGTTACCTGCCCTTGTTGTATTTGTTTGTGATTGGATTGTAGGGTGTGAATATGAAATCCGGAATGAGATATGAATCTCCTAGGCTATATCGAACCCCTGAGTTAGGAATTGAGTGCCTGGGATGCTATTGTTATATGAATTGGATGTGTTGATTGTTTCCTGACATGATTGAGGATACCAATGTTGTGGTATTATGCTTTGTACTTGCCTGTGTGTGCTTGTACGTGTTTGTGTGTCAGGATCCTGTTCCGATGGCCACGCAGAGTAAGAACTGATGCTCCTAGGGAGAGCAGAGGTTCTTATCGATTTATGGGAGGTGTATGGGTGTTGAACCAGCAAGCTAGCGCTGGATATCTGTCCTTGCGAGGCCGGATCCCTGTCTTGCGAGACAGGAAGCCTTTATCTTGCGAGATTTGGGGATGCCCTGGTTGCGATTAAAGGAAGACTTGTTCCATGAGGGGCTAGTCGACTTGTCCTTGCGAGGATAAGGTGAAAGGCTAACTGATTAGTTTATGTGTTAACCATCTACCCTTTGTGCAGTAAGTCTTGGACAACACAGGTGGAAGGGGATGGCCTTTCATCATTGTGTGTGATTTTGTTGTATTTCACCTGCCTGTGTACTTCTGAAGTTTCGGAAGAGTGGTCCTCCCTCAGCCATAATCTCGACCCTAACCTCTTTTGGTTTATTGTTGAATTGCGTGATCCCTTTAGTTGTTTAGGGAATGATCTTATGTGATTTGGGAGATTTGTGTTTAGGGATTCTGTAGATCTTATGATGCTGCGACCCTACTGAGATTCTTGTAATCTCAAATCGTTGTTTTTACCATTTTTCAGGCTTAGGTACATCCTCTATTCGTGGTACCAGTGTGTGAGATCCAGGCTGCACGGCGGGGCGATATCACATCATAAATACTTACTTGTTTCATGCGCAAATAACTTGAAAGATTGGATGATATTCTGGTTTATTTTTAAGCATTCGTTTGGCTTGCTATTTCCGAAATTTGTTGATGAATTTCTTACTGGTTATTTGGATCCCTATGGGACTTGTGTGTTATGAACCCAAAGGATAAATTTAAGACTTCCGCTGATGATTTTATTTACTCCGTATGTTACCAGAATATGTGTCCAGTATCATGCTCCAATTGATTGATAAGCAACAAAATAAACAAGATTAAAATCGGTATCATATGAGTAGCCTTGTGAAATTCTAATAGGTCTTAGGTGATTTTGAGGCTTATTTGGGTTTCACGGCGGTAATGACCTTAATCGGAGCAATGAATAATGGTTTAGGAATTAGGGTCGTTACATAATGGCTGCCCATATAGGCCAAAACTGATTGGGAATGAGGATGAAACTTTCGACTTAAGGCATCAGCAACAACATTTTCCTTTCCAGGATGATATTAGATGATCAAATCGTAGTCTTTCATCAGGTTTAACCATCTTCATTGTCTCATATTCAATTTTTTTTGCGTGAGTAGGTACTACAAGCTTTTGTATTAGGTGAAGATTTGGCATGTCTCGCCATATAAGTAATGTCGCCATATTTTCAATGGAAACACCACGGCTGCAAGCTCCAAATCATGTGTAGGATAGTTGCTTTCTTACGGTCGTAAGAGTCGGGAAGCATATGCAATGACTTTCCCGTCTTGTATGAATACGCATCGCTGTAAACCACATACTCCTTTCCGCAAATAGGTAAAGTCAGGATAGGTGCAGAAACTAACCGATTTTTTAGTTCTTTAAAATTTCGCTGGCATTTCTCATTCCACACGAATAGCTCACCCTTGCGCGTCAGTTTTGTCAATGGTCCGGCAAACAAAGAAAAATGTTCTACAAAGTGACGGTAGTATCCCGCTTAGCCAAGGAAACTACGAACTTCGAACACAGTCTGCGGGGGTTCGCAGGCAATTACAGCTTCAATTTTCATTGGATCAACCAACACACCTTTGACGGAAACAATATGGAGAAGGAAATTGATTTCGCGTAACCAAAATTCATATTTGGAGTACTTTGCGAACAACTGTCAATCCTTCCGATTTTGAATATGTGAGACCCCATATTTTAAGTATTAGAAGTCCAGAAGCCAGTGCAGGTGAAAAGACCATTTTGTCCCTGAAGAAAAGGATGTGTGATGGCCGAAATTGGTAAAGAATGTTTGGTAATTATTTCTGGTAATAATTCCCTTTAATTTGGTTCTTAATTTGTTGATAATCACCTTAGGAATTAAAATCCCTAAAATTAAAATGGGATAATTACAGAATTTAAATTTGGTAGTTATCTTAATTTAATAAAGCCTTTAAAGTAGGAATCTTAATTCCATACCCATCAACTATAAATAGGAAGCCAACCCCACAAAAATCATTCATAGAAAACACACAAAACTTGTATAGCCTAAAACCCTTACACCTCCCTACATCTGCCAAAATTCGCTGAAACTTTAAACCAGCATAACTCTATCATCTTTTGTTGGATTCCTGAAAATAATAGATTTTTGGAAAGCTCTCTTCATCCTCTTTCCAACCGTCTATGGTTTTTCCTTAGGAGGTTAGTATTCCTTTCTTTTAAGATAAGTCGAAACTCAGCAGGACTGTCAAAATCTTCATGAACTTCAATGTAGCATAACTCTTTCATTTTTTGTCAGATTCCTACAAATAATAGCTTATTGGAAATATATGTTCATCCTCTTTCCAATCATTTTTTTTTGTTGTTTTGATGTTCGTATTTCATTGTCAAAAGATAAGTTGAAAATCGGTGGTGGAATTAGGATTTAAGATTTGTATACTTATGCCTTTGACTGATCCCTGATGTTGTTGCCTTTATTCGTATGATTGTTTAATATGCATTCATAGTGAACAATCATGGATTCATCCTTTGAATCTTTTCTATACATGAAATCAGTATGCCCCACCATTGCCCTACTACCCTATTGTGCCTATCTTGATCAGTTGAATAACCTATTGGATTCTGATCTTGTTTATTTTGATGATACATGTTATAAACCCTTAATCTTTCCTTGTTAACGTGAGATCGCAACTCCTACAACTTGTTAACATGAAATCGCAGCTTGTCCTATTGCCCTATTCTTAGTGCTGAAAATTGTATTATACTTAGGGATGGTACTTCAGGTTTATTCTTGTTAAGTTCTTGGTTATCACATCACACATCCACGGAGGAGGTACCTGTGGCATCTGATCATTGGTTTCTGATAGGTTTGGTGAGTGGAATTGGTAAAGAAATAGGGTATTTAATTGAATATTGGATATGCATACTTAGTTTGGTTTTGTCTTTGCCTTGTGATGCTATAGATAGTGCAGAATTATTGAATAAAAACAAGAGAATAGCTTTTTTTTCAGAGACAAGAGAGGTAGGATCTATGCCTTATCGGTTTCTCCAGAGACCTCATTGTTTGCTTAATTGATTTCGGTACCTATGATTGTGAAACTGTAAGCGCATTCATACTAAATAATGCATGCTTGAGTTGCAGATTGAATTGAGAAATTTCTAGACTTATACCGAATCCTTTAAATGTGATGTTATGAGGGCCTAGGTTGCATGTGTGATGTGTATTGAACATGCT
Organism: Passiflora organensis; assembly: GCA_019739055.1. Classification (NCBI taxonomy): domain Eukaryota; kingdom Viridiplantae; phylum Streptophyta; class Magnoliopsida; order Malpighiales; family Passifloraceae; genus Passiflora; species Passiflora organensis. Next base: position 250,868 of record JAEPBF010000234.1, read on the forward strand.
AAATGTGATCTGACAGAATAGAGAATACCCTGTTTTGGTTTTGTGCTTTGTGCTTGCCTGTGAGTGCGTGTATATGTTTGTGTGTCAGGATCCTTTTCCAGTGGCCATTTGGGGTAAACGCTGATGCTCCTAGTGAGAGGGGAGGTTCTTAGTGGTATGGGAGTCGTATGGGTGGCAAATCCCAATAAAAGCTCGCTGGATGTCTGGTCTTTATGTGGCCAGAATCCCTGTCCTTGTGTGGCTGGAACCCATTAACCTTGTGTAGTTTGGGAAGCCCTTATCTTTGTATGGATTGGGATGTTTTGTCCTTGTATGACTAGATGAATAGGCGTATTGATTAGCTTGTGTGTTAACCAATTACATTTCGTGTGCAGTAAGCCTTGGACAACACAAGTGGAAGGGGATGGCCTTTTCTTCTTCATTACCAAGAAAAATCTAATGACTTCTGTCTGTCTGTGTACTTTTGATACTTTTCGGAAGTGTTAGTAGTCCCCCTCAACCTTAGATTCGGCCCTACCCTTTTTGATTAAATATTTGAATTGCATGAATCCCTTTAGTTACGTAGGAGTGATCAGATGTTGTTCAGGAAATTTGTGTTTATGATTTCTGCAGATCTTATGATGTTGTGATCCTACTGAGATTCTTGTAATCTCATATTGTTGTTTTAACCATTTTTTTCAGGCTTAGGTACATTCACTAGTTGTGATACTAGTTTAAGAGATCAAGGCTGTACAACGGGGTGATATCGCATCACTTTTGCATACCTGTTCCTTGATTACTTGTACATATAACTTGAATAAAAAAAATGGACTACTTTCTAGTTCATTTTAAGATTCCTCTTTTGTTTGTTATTTTCGACTATGTTGGAGGAGTTCTTGCTGGTTATTTGGATCCTTACGGGACTTGTGTGTTATGAATCCAGTGATTTAATTTAAAGACTTTCGCTGATGTTTTTACTTACTCTATATGATACCAAAATGATTGTCCAATATCATGCTCCAACTATTATTAAACATGTAGAATGAACACGCTAAAAGTAAAAAACTTAGTGAGTAAGCCTGGTGGGATTCAGATAGGTCCTAGGTGTCTTTGGGCTTGTTTGGGTTTCACAGCAGTAACGACCTTAATTGGAGCAAATATTAATAGGTAGGAATTGAGGTCATTACAGGTTTGGTAGCGGAGCATGGTTTAGTGAAAATAATTTGTTATATGCTAACTTATTGTTGATTTTGGTGTTTCTAGGTAAGGACATGCGCACACACTCACTCACTTAGGGACTCATAACGAAAGTGAACTAATGTTAAAATGGGATTGATTTGTAAGATTTAAATGATGAGATTGATAATTTGGTGTGATGTTTGTTCGTGTATGTTCTTATGCCTGGTATGCCATGATTGTTTCGGTGAGTGTTTGTTGTGTTTCTTATCATTGTTGGGAATGTGTGTATTGATTTAGGCATGCTGCCGAGTGTCCCTATTTGACCCCTCTATTGCTGAATGTATATGTATGTGATTGCTGGTGTGTATTTCCGAATATGGATGCTGTGTGAATCCATGCTTGCTTGATGTTTGATGATGATTTCTGAGAGTACATATGAGTGTTGATGTAATTGCCGAGAATACCTTTGAATGTGTGCATGAGATTTTCGAGAATTTGTATGTTGCTTTCCAGCATATGCGAATCGTCCGGTGCACGCCTCTCCACCAGGTACCACTTCTTTTCCTAGTATCGTATTTAGTTATCTGTAAGTAACAATCGTATGCTTAAATAGTATGGCAAGGTTGAATGCTACGAGGGATCGACGAGGTAGGAATGGGAATTAAGGCCGAACAACAACCTGTTGAGCAAGAGGAGCCGAATGAAAAATTGAGCAGGAAGGGAAAGCTGAGCCCGAAAATCAACCTGAGCCACCACCTGCACCAGTCATCGATCCTGTGATGGCACAAATATTAAACATATTACAAGGAATTGATGCAAATCAACATCGTATAAAGTCGCAGTTTCAGAATACTCTTGCACCTGCACCAGTGGAAGAACCTATTCCTCCATTTCAACCTATACAGCAGGCATATCCTGAGGAAGCCAAGAGACTTCCCGTCGTGATTACAAAATTTTTGATGGAAGCTCGACAATTGGAATGTAAAGATTTCAATGGTTCAGCCGGAGCTGCTGCCGCTCATGAGTGGATAGACACCTTATGCCGAGTATCCTTGTTCTTACATATCTCAGATGATGACAAAGTTTTCATCGCCACTTTCTTACTCGAGCGAGAATCCGTCGCATGGTGGAAATCTGTTAGCTTGCGATTCGGCGATCGTTTTCCAACTTGGGAAGAATTTCGGCTCGAATTTGACGAAAAATTTTATATAAGGTTCCATAAAACCGAACAACGACAAGCTTTTTACAAACTTGAACAAAGAAACCGTTCGGTGCTGGAATATGAGAAAGTGTTAAAGGAGTTGTCCCAATTTGCATCAGAAGATAATCGTACACAGTACCCAGCTTGCCAGACGATTTCAGGATGGGTTGAGTACCGAACTCAAAACCATTGTAGGTACGACACCGGTGCAGAATTTGCAAGAACTAATCATTGCCGCAACTGAAGCCGAAAGGATCATGCAAACCAAACAGCCATCCGCAGCCACTAGTGGCGGATCCTATAGGCGAGATCCGAAGTTCAATCCACGAACGGGACCTTATCCTTTAAGGTCCTATCCTCCGAAAATTAATGGAAATACCAACAGGAAGAATTTTTTGGTTCAAATTCCAATGGATCTTGGTGGAATTTTCAGCAACGTCGATGTTACAACTATGGCGATATGGGACATATTCAAAGGGAATGCCAGAAACTAAGGCGAATCATAGCTGTACCGAACGCATGCTGAGGTGGGAGCGTCAACCTCGCCAGACCACCAACACGTGCACCGGGAGGACCCCCCCAACAGATCCACAAGCGAGGTGCAACCAAGACCAACAAGGCTCTTCACCCTAACTGATGCTGAGGCTAGTTCTAATGCGGTGATAGTCTTCATCAACGACATTCTGTTTTATTCAAAATCAGAAGAAGAGCATGCTAAGCACTTGCGGATTTTGTTGAAAGTTTTAAAGGATCGACGGTTGTTCTCAAAATACTAAAAATGCGAAATCTGGCACAAAGTTGACTTCCTTAGCCATATTGTTTCTGCCCAAGGTGTGACAGTTGATCCAAAGAAGATTGAAGACATAGTTGCTTGGGAACCTCCATAGACTGTGTTCGAAATTCGCAGTTTCCTTGGCTTAGTAAGATACCGTCGCTTTGGGGAAAATTTTTTATCGCTTGCCGGACCATTGACAAAACTGACATGCAAGGGTAAGCCATTAGTGTGGAACGAGAAATGCCAACGAAGTTTTGAAGAACTAAAAAATCAGTTAGTTTCCGTACCTATCCTTACTTTACCTATTTGCGGAAAGGAGTATGTAGTTTACAGCGATGCATCGAAATCCGGACTTGGATGCGAATTGATGTAAGACGGGAAAGTCATTGCATATGTTTCCCGATATTTACGACCGCATGAAAGAAACTATTCTACACATGATTTGGAGCTTCCAGCCGTGGTGTTTGCGTTGAAAATATGGTGACATTATTTATACAGCGAGACATGTCAAATCTTCACCGATCACAAACGCTTAAAGTACCTACTCACGCAAAAAGAATTGAATATGAGACAACAAAGATGGTTAGAGCTGATCAAAGACTACGATTTGATCATCGAATATCATCCTGGAAAGGCAAATGTTGTTGATGATGCCTTAAGCCGAAAGTTTCATCCTCCATCCCCATCGGTTTTGGCCTATTTGCACACCCATTACATGCCTATGTTGCTGGATTTAAGGACTAATTGTGTGCATCTTGGCACTGATTACTCTGGTTCATTGTTGGCACAAATCGAAGTCACACCTACCCTGATTGAGGAAATCCAGAATCAGCAATTAGAGGATCCGAAACTAATTGAAATTCGGAAGCAACTTTCGAATGGTGTTGATGCCATAGTTCCTGATTTCAGAATACGAGATGACAAAGTGCTTGTCTTCAGAAACCGGGTATGTGTTCCACAAGATATTGATAGTCGTAACCTTATTCTATCAGAGGCGCATAGTTCAAAGTTCGCTATCCATCCCGGAAGCACTAAGATGTACCGAGATTTGAAAGAGCAATATTGGTGGCCAAACATGAAACGCCACATTGTTGAGTTTGTGGCCCGATGCCTCATATGTCAACAAGTAAAGATCGAACATCAACGACCTACTAGAATACTTCAGTCACTTCCAATTCCAGAATGGAAGTGGAAGCATGTCACATAGAATTTTGTGGCCAGTTTGCCTAGGTCACAGCGAGGATACGATGCCATTTGGGTGATCGTTGATTGATTGACGAAATCTGCACAATTTCTCCCTATATGTGTGACGGATACACTTGAGAAATTGGCTGTTCGTTACTTAGATGAGATTGTTTGATTGCATGGAGTGCCAGTTTCCATTATTTCGGATCGTGACTCTCGTTTCACCTCACGATTTTGGGAGAAATTCCAGAATGCGCTGGGTTCGAGATTGAATTTCAGTACATCATTTCATCCCAGACCGATGGCCAAACAGAAAAAACGATTCAAACACTTGAAGACAAGGTTCAAGCAAGTGTGTTGGATCAGCAAACCATTTGGAATCGATGCCTGTCGTTGGCAGAATTTGCTTACAATAATAGTTTTCATGTAAGCATCGGTATGGATCCTTATGAAACATTATATGGGAGACGTTGCAGGACTCCCATTTGCTGGAATGAATTAGGTGAAAGACACCTAGAAAATCCGGAATTGATTGGTCAAGCAAAGGAGCAGTTGAACTTGATCCAACAACGGCTAAAATCAGCCCAGGATCGGCAGAAATCTACGCTGACAATCGACAAAGGGATCTGGAATTTATGGTAGGTGACATAGTGTTTTTGAAGGTCGCCTCATGCAAATGAGTCCTTCGTTTTCAGTATCGAGGTAAGGTAGCATCTCGCTTTATTGGTCCGTATGACATCTTTAAAGGAATCGACCCTATTGCATACCAACTTGCCTTACCTCCAAATATGGAAAGAATTCACAACGTGTTTCACGTTTCAAAGTTGAGAAAGTATGTACAAGACCCTGCTCACGTGCTCGAGGAACCCCCAGTTGAAGTTGCTGAAGACCTATCCTATCCCGTACAGCCAGTTGCCATACTAGATCGGTCAGTTCGACAGCTTTGCAGTCGAAGTGTGCTTATGGTACGAGTTGTTTGGTGTAATGGCCACATTGAGGAATAGTCTTGGGAGACTGAGGAATCTATGCATAAAAAATATCTATACATGTTTGTTTAGGTACTAGTGCTAAAATTTCGAGGACGAAATTCTTATAAGGAGGGGAGGATGTAAGACCCCAAATTTTGAGTCCTATAAATCCAGAAGCCAGTGCAGGTGAAAAGACCATTTTTCTCTTGAAGAAAAGGTTGTGTGATGGCCGAAATTGGTAAAAAATCTTTGGTAATTATTTCTGGTATTAATTCTCTTTAATTTGGTTCTTAATTTGTTGATCATCACCTTAGGAATTAAAATCCCTAAAATTAAAAGGGAATAATTACAAAATTTAAATCTGGTAATTGTCTTACTTTAATAAAACCTTTAAAGTAGTAATCTTAATTCAATACCCATCCATTATAAGTTGGAAGCCAACCCCACAAAAATCATTCATAGAAAACACACAAAATTCGTATAGCCTAAAACCCTTATACCTCCCTATATCTGCCAAAATTTGCTGAAACTTTAAACCAGTATAACTCTCTCATCATTTGTCGAATTCCTGTAAATAATAGCTTTTTGGAAAGCTATCTTCATCTTCTTTCCAACCATCTTTGTTTTTTTATCAGGAAGTTAGTATTTCTTTCTCGTAAGATAAGTCGAAACTCGGCAGAACTGCCAAAATCTTTTTTAATTTCAATGCAGCATACCTCTTTCATCGTTTGTCGGATTCCTGAAAATAATATCATGATGGAAAGCTCTCTTCATCCTCTTTCCAAACATTTTTTTGTTGTTTAACCGTTCGTATTTTTTGTCAAAAGATAAGTTGAAAATCGGCGAGGGAATTAGGTTTTAAGATTTATGTAATTCTTCCTTTGATTGATCTCTGATGTTGTTGCCTTTGTTCGTATGATTGTTTAACATCCATTCATAGTGAACAATCATGAATTCATCTTTTGAATCTTTTCTATACATGAAATCAGTATGCCCTACCGTTGCCCTACTGCCCTATTAAGCCTATCTTGATCAACTAATTAACCTATTGGATTCTGATCTTGTTGTTTTTTATTATATAGGTTATAAACCCTTAATCCTTCCTTGTTAATATGAGATCGCAACTCCTACAACTTGTTAACATGAAATCGCAACTTACCCTACTGGTCTATTCTTAGTGCCGAAAATTATATGATAATTAGGGATGGTACTTCAGGTTTATTCTTGTTAAGTTCTTGGCTATCACATCACACATCCGAGGGGTAGGTACCTATGGAATTTGATCACTGGTTTCTGATAGGTTTGGTGAGTTGAATTGGTAAGGAAATAGGGTATTTAATTGGATATTGGATATGCATACTTAGTTTGGTTTTGGCTTTGCCTTTGCCTTGTGATGCTATAGGTAGTGCAGAATTATTTAATAAAGACAAGAGAATAGCTTCTTTTTCAGAGACAAGAGAGGTAGGATCTATGCCTCATCGGTTTCTCTAGAGACCTCGTTGTTTGCTTGATTGATTTCGGTACCTATGATTGTGAAACTGTATGCGCATTTATATTAAATAATGCATGCTTGAGTTGCGAATTGAATTGAGGAATTTCTAGGCTATAACAAATCCCTTAAGGTATGTTAGGAGTGCCTAGTTTGCATGTGTGATGTGTATTGAACATGTTGAATGTGTTCTGACAGAATTAAGAGTACCCTATTGTGGTTTTGTGCTTTGTTCTTGCATGTGTGTGCTTGTATGTTTTTGTGTGTCAGGAACCTTTTCCGGTGGCCATTCGAGGTAAATGCTGATGCTCCTAGTGAGAAGGGAGGTTCTTACTTGTAAGACCCGAATTTTGAGTCCTAGAAGTCCAGAAGTCAGTGCAGGTGAAAAGACGATTTTGCCCCTGAGGAGAAGGATGTGTGATAGCCAAAATTGGTAAGATTGTTCAATAAATTAATTTGCTTCTGATTCCTTTTGATTTAGGTCCTTGTAGACGGGTAATAGCTTTAGGAACCTTCCTTTAAGGTAGATAGTTGCCTTAAAGATTACGTCCCTAAAAATAGGAAAGGTAATTTAAGAGTTTTGGTTATTTAGTGAATTATATTGAATTGATAGATTGATTAAAAGTAGTAGACATAATGCTACACTCATTGAATATAAATAGGAAGCCAACCCCACAAATTTGTCCCCTAAAACCTTACAAAATTCGTATAGGCTTAAAACCCTATACCTCCCTTTAGCCGTCAGAACTTACTGAAACTTTAAACCAGCATAACTCCCTCATCGTTCATTGGATCACTGAGAATAATATCTTGTTGGAAATCTCTCTTCATCCTATTTCCAACCATCTTTTGTTTTCCATCAGGAGGTTAGTATTTCTTTGTCTAAAGTTACTTTGAAAATCGGCGGCGGAATTAGGTTTTCGCCAAATCTTCTTGAACTTAAAAATAGCATAACTCTCTACTCGTTTGTCAGAATCTTGCAAATAATATGTCGTTGGAAAGCTATTTTCATCCTCTTTCAAACCCTATATTAATTGCAGCTTGGATGTAAATATTTCGTTGTTTTGGGTCGAGACGAAATCGTCTTATGCCCTATTTTTAGCAATAGGTTTTGCATAGTTAATTGGAATGGTAAATTCAGGTTGAATCTTGATAAGTTCCTGGCTATCACATCACACATCCAAGGGGGAGACACCTGCGACATCTGATCACTGGTTTTCTGATAGGTTTGGTGAGTGGTATTGGTAAGGAATAGGGCATTCAATTGACTTTTGGATATGCAT